>APFE031426654.1:56977-150834 GCA_000404065.3 Pinus taeda
TCAATAGAATGTGTTTTGGTAACCATAATATCAGTTAATTGAACTACTTCATTAACTTGATATTCATAATAAACAAGATATATTTGAATCCCAATACCTTAATTATCTTGCTCTTAGTTGGGTTAGATCTATATCTGCCTAATTAAGATAGGATTTAGATTAGTTTCTTTTACTTGTATCATAGAATAAGCTTGCATTTAGAATAAAATCTACATTTTTAAGTCCTCTTCTCAAGGAGGCAAAACTTTAGTTGTGGCTTGGCTGAACCCAAATCAGCTTAAGGGTCATTTTCTTGCCTGATCAGCAAGAAGAAGTGATCTGATGTCCCTGTCTATTGGTAGTTAAAGATACATTATAAACCAATAGCAATAGGGAGAAGGTAACTGGACCTAGATGAACAGTCAGAGCCACCACACCAAACGGAAAAGGAGCTGCTTTTAAGGTCCGGACCGAGTGGTTATCCCCCAATGTTGTTGCAGCGATTTTCGAGGCATCAACAGGTATCAAACTCACCGAAGATGGAGCAGAAAATACGCATCAACAATCTGTGGATGATACTATGCTACAAGGTATACCCATAGTTATGGAAGCTAGAGAGATCAAACATATCTTGAATGACATTGAGATGGTAGCAAGCACAGAGGTAAGCCTCAACAAATCCAATTTTTTTTTCGTTAACACCAATATTGCTATTCAGAGAAATATTACGAGAATTATTGGGTTTCGAAGGGAACAACTACCTTCCAATTATCTAGGCATACCTCTTACAGATAAACCTTTGAGAAAGAGTGTGTGAGCGCCAACAATTAATAAACTTCAGGACAAGGTCAAAAAATGGACACACAAGTCACTAAATTTGGTAGGGTGCCTGGTGCTCACACCAGCAATCTTGCAAGAAAATCCCATTTTCATGTTCTTAACTCTTCCTTCTCCTAAAGGCATTAAGCAAAAAATTAGGAGTATACAAAGGGATTTTCTATGGGTAGAGGTGAAGAGAAAAAGAAGTGAGCTTTAGTAGCCTGAGATAAGATTTGCAAGTCCAAAAAACATGGTGGCTTGGGGCTTCATGACCCTGAAACCCTTAGTAGAGTTTTGGGAGCCAAAATTTGGTGGAGATGGATTAAGGAATTGGCAGCTCCCTCGGCTAAGATGTGGAAACAAAAATATGACAAGTATTGGTAGGAGAAGGATCACATTAGAATTTCAGGGAAAATTAGGGGCTCCCATATTTGCAATCTAGCCTGGGAGAATAAAAGTATTGTTCAGCAACATAGCTTCTAGGAAATTTGAGCAGGGAACCTAGCAAGATTCTGGGAGGACAACTGGAAACAGGAACCCAACCTTTATAAGGATGAATTAGTAGCTCTGAAGAGAGACAGAGATAACAAAGGGCTGATTATGGTTAAACATTTCTCGGACCAAGATAGGGATAATGGAAAATGGAGGAATTGGAAGGTTCCAGGCCACAGTGATGACACTCCTTTCAAGCTCCTGGCAAGAACACTCACCCAGGAGCTAGAGCATAGAAGGATTTTGGTATCCTCCTTACCAGACCAATTAAGATGGGGAAAGAACATCGAAGGCAACTTTAACCTCAAAGAATATGAATCCTGATCTAGTCTGGAAGAAACTATGGCAAAGCTCCCACTGGATGAAGATAAAGTTGTTCATCTCGTTAGTGTATCAAAGGAAAATATTAACCTGGGAGAATCTAAAAGAAAAGGCTTTATTGGCCCCTCCCAATGTTACCTTTGTGGCTCTCAAGAGGAGATGATGGATCACCTTCTCAACCTCTGTCCTTTCACATCAAACGTATGGAACTAGGTGGCCTTAATCTTTAGGCAAATAGATAGGGATAGTCTTAGCATATCCAATACTTTGAAGAACTGGCGGGAAAATTTCTCAGGGAGTGAAATCATTAATAAATCCTAGATTCGGCTTTGTTATCTAGAAGGTTTAGAAAGAACGCAATAAGATCTTCAAAAAAAGAGCAAGAGGGCCCAACACATAATTACCCAAATTTTGAGGTAGCTCAAAGGCACAATAAGAAGCCTATTGCGGAATCTTCCTAAGGATCCTCCTCTGCCCCAAGAGGTGAGCATTATTATGCTTTTGGGTCTCCAATCCATCAACCCACAGGGCTTAATCAAGGGAGTAAGCCAAATTAATCCAAATATTAATATTTGGAAGCCTCCTCCTCATGGCTTTCTAAAGTTTAATATAGACGAAACTTCTAAAGGCAATCCAGGGTTAGCCGGCTTTGGAGGGGCCATAAGAGATGAAATGGGTCAGATAAAGAAGATATTACATGGCCACTTGGGCAAGGCTACTAACAACATGGCAGAGCTCATGGCACTAGAACAAGGCTTGGAATTTCTGTTAGATTCTAATTTGCATAATGTCATCATTGAAGCAGATTCAGAATTGATTATTAGAGCAGCCAAGAAAATATGTAATGGTACTTCTCCAGATAAAGTATCAAAGAACTGGAGGCTTTTGCAGGTCTTTCACCATATCCACTCCCACCTGCAAACATTAAAAACTATCAGCTTTGTCCATGTGAAGAGGAAAGCTAACATGTCAGTGGATTGCGTGGCAAATGAGGGAGTCACCAACATGGATAGGGATTCTCGGTATGAATGGGATCTAGTACCCCCAGGAAAACTATTGGAGGATTGTCTCCTTAGCGGACAAAGATATAGAGCTATGGATTCACAGGAAGGACTGAGATGGTAGAGAAGACAAGAGTGGGGATGGGGTACCCTAAACTGTCAGCCTTCTTTGGCTATGGGCCACAGTCCATAGCTTAGTATTCCTTCGGACCCACTATGGAAGTACTATAGGTTGGGTTGTCCATGGAACAAAACATTACGTGGAGATTTTAATTGTGTTTTGGGCTAGACAACGATTTTGGGAGGACGGCACAAGAACCGTCCAATGTGCGAGATCAATGGCTACCACTTAGCGAAAGAGCGTGGTAGTTATTCCGTGAGGCATTGCTTTCTAAAAACACAACAGGTTCATCGGGCGGGGTCTAAGTGGTATCAGGTTTTTTTGAGGAAGTATCTAATTCCACTCATCATGCGACACATAGCAGGGAGAGGTGAAAGAATATCACTCTTATCAGATGGCTATCCCTCGTGCAACTTATCCACCCGATATCTTCGTAAACCATTGGATCCTTGGAAGGAGATCAACGGTGTATGCTTGATCATGCAAGCTAGCTTGGTGTCTCGGACTTGCAAAAATTTCAGAGGGCTGGACTAAAGTTTACATCGGGTCCGTAAGAAAGTTTTGGTGTGGGTTGTTGTGGGCCCGCGATCAATGCGTGTCCAGTGGAAACTGATAGGTTGGTTCGGGAGGTGTGCGACTCTATAAGCTCAATGAAGGTTCTAGTTGGTCTACTTTTTGGAAGTCTGGTGAACCCTCACTTGTAAGTTCTGTTGAGGGCTAGAACTCTTCAGTGCTAGACAACATGACCAGATGGTCTACTACTTGCCTTTTGTCCAAAGTAAACAAATGTAACCCCCCGGTTGTCTTTTTAGGACTTCACATGGTTTTGGATGCGTGGTTTGGTACACTTTCTACACAGATGCCTGTTGAACTCTCATAGAGCTGGTGTGGCAACTTTTAAATTATTTATTATTGACTAGATTAATAGAAGGTCCTACTGTTAGCTAATAAAGAAAAATAATATTTATAGGTAAAATTGTGGATAAGACAGATTTGTAATGCATTGATGATCACATATAAACATACACACGTCTCATTAACACTAGTCTAGGAAATGATTAAATGATTAGCATTACTAACTAAATATCATCTTAATATTATTAATAACTAATGATGTCCACAACAAGTGGGGTAAGTGTCCAAAAAAAGGGGGAATGATGTACGAAAAAGGTGGAATATATAAAAAATGCATTATGATTATGTTAACACATATTCTTTAATTAACACTTGTATTAACTATGCTAAATTATAACAATTTAATCTTATTCAAGTAAACATCACTAGAAAATATGTCATCATATGCTCATGCTTAGCTTAATGGAGATCAATGCGTGTCCAGTGGAAACTGATAGGTTGGTTCGGGAGGTGTGCGACTCTATAAGCTCAATGAAGGTTCTAGTTGGTCTACTTTTTGGAAGTCTGGTGAACCCTCACTTGTAAGTTCTGTTGAGGGCTAGAACTCTTCAGTGCTAGACAACATGACCAGATGGTCTACTACTTGCCTTTTGTCCAAAGTAAACAAATGTAACCCCCCGGTTGTCTTTTTAGGACTTCACATGGTTTTGGATGCGTGGTTTGGTACACTTTCTACACAGATGCCTGTTGAACTCTCATAGAGCTGGTGTGGCAACTTTTAAATTATTTATTATTGACTAGATTAATAGAAGGTCCTACTGTTAGCTAATAAAGAAAAATAATATTTATAGGTAAAATTGTGGATAAGACAGATTTGTAATGCATTGACTTGTTCGTTGACAGATATTCTTGAGGAATTCTAGATTTTCAAAAACATACAGACTTTGTGCCCAAAGTTTAAAGGCGTATGCTCTACAATTCTAGCTACCTCACAAGGAGGTTCCATCCCTAGTAGGAGTTCAATGTTGTAGCCCATTGTGACCCTCCTTAAAATTGAGCTACCTCTTTAGATTCTGCCTCACATAGATCTTTATCTTAATACTTTCCTTATTCTATCCCTCATAAGAAAAATTCATTATCCTAACCTACCTATTACATTTAATCTCTACCTTAACCTTTTAAAGATAAATCAAAATCACTCTCCTCTTGAACCATGGTAGCCTAAGCATGATGATCACATATAAACATACACACATGTCTCATTAACACTAGTCTAGGAAATGATTAAATGATTAGCATTACTAACTAAATATCATCTTAATATTATTAATAACTAATGATGTCCACAACAAGTGGGGTAAGTGTCCAAAAAAAGGGGGAATGATGTACGAAAAAGGTGGAATATATAAAAAATGCATTATGATTATGTTAACACATATTCTTTAATTAACACTTGTATTAACTATGCTAAATTATAACAATTTAATCTTATTCAAGTAAACATCACTAGAAAATATGTCATCATATGCTCATGCTTAGCTTAATGGAGTCCAAAGGGGTCACAATATAATGAGGGCCTACAAAACAATAATAATGTAAGGGCTCAATAATAACAATAGTGGGTTTCTATGGGGAAAAATAACAATATTGGGGTTACACTAGCATTATAGAGGGTCACCTAGGCAAAAGTAGTGTGTTATGACATGTTCTACAAAGTAAGTGACCTATGTTACAATATGTGTTGTTGAGAACAAAGGGCGCCTTATAGAGGCTAGAGAAAATGATCACTTTGTTAGGCACATATCATCGTGACCCATGTTACAATGTGCATTGTTAAGAAAAAAGGCCACGTTATAGAGACTAGAGAAAATCATCACTTTCTTAGGCACACATCACCCTGGGAGACACCTTTGCATCCAACTACGATTCTGCTACCAATCCATGTTGACATCAAGGAGAACAAACTCGCCATAATGCCGACAACTTGATGTTTAATTTGGAATTGATGCATAACATTTAAAACAATATTAATAACAAAAATATATTTATATATGGGTCATAAATAAAATATTTAGAGCAAGTAAAAATATTTCGAAACTAATTATGTATAACATATACAGAGCAATTGAAATAGAATATTTCCCATTACACTCATAAGTGCTCTCTAGATCCCAATATGAAAGAAATATATAATTGAATTCATTGTACTTAAAAGCAAATTATCAACAACAAAAAAATAGTTCAAATACAATATTTCCCGACACACATTAGAGTTAAAACATTTCAATTGTGTTATTTAATATGATGGAGGGATATATGCAGGTCCTTCCATACTTAACATGGTATTGATATGATCAATATTTTTTTTTATTTTTTCCATTTATTTCTTATTTCTAAATACTTATTTATGAAATAAATAATTTTATGTTTTTAATTACTTTATTTTTTTACATACATATTTTGAGCTAAAATAGAAATTAAAATATTTGATTTATAATTAAAGATAGATTTTCTACTCAATATACATTTAAACATTATATACAAATTATATATACATATTAAACACCACCGAAGTATACATATATCTCAAACTAGTAATTTCCATGTCAATTAAATTAGAAAAATATATTCCCACACTTTAGAAAAATAATGACTATACTTTTCATGCAAGCCAAATGAGAAGAACAAAATAACCAATTTATCAAATGCTTTTATTTCTTACTTTTAAATATTTATTTACAAAATACACAATTTTATATTTTTATTTACTTTATTTTATATATATACTTTAAGATGGATATTAAATATTCGTTTTATAATTAACTTTCAAATTTTAGTTAATATATTTTTTAAACATTATACCTAAATTGTATATACATATTAATATTAAATTATTGATCGAGGAGGATCTTCTCAGTCCAACATGAGTGGAGTCAATAGTGTTTTAAGTCGAAGTGGTCTTAAAATGATCATAGTCAATGAGGTCTTGAACTTTATCAACTTCTCTAGTATTCCTCCTCAGCATTTAGTGTCTGGTATCTTCAACTTCGACAGTGATGTTATGGTTGTCCAGTAATGTCAATGGTTGATATGGTTTTCATGGTATTCAAAGGAGATGGTTTTGTACCTCGTTGTTGACACGTGTTTTTCGTCAGTTCTGTCAGGGTTTGGTTGTCGACATGTGTTTGTTGTCAATTCTGTCGGGGTTTGGTTGTCAACATGTGTTTGTCGTCATGAGATAGTGGAAAATGTCGCTTTGTGATGAAGATGTGTGCATGTGTTTTATTATCAAAATCCAAGTGATTTAATACACAAACCTAAGTCCTGTATCCTAATACACCTAAACCCTAACCTATACCTAATCCATGCATTAAAATGCCATAGCCCTAAGTCCTAAACCCATTCATGCTATTACAAAACTTGTAAAACATTAAAACATTACAAAATGCACATAAAACAACCCCTAACTGCTGGCCTAACTGTGTTGGAGCATATCGCAGTGGGCCATGTGTGGGGACAAGGGATTAACCGTCAGGGTTAACATCAGATCCTGATTGTGTGGGTAATGGTATCTAATTGTGGTTGTGTGAATGAAATGCAGCAGACCACGCAATCGGGTGTTGTCTCCACCATCTAGTGGACAGTCACGGTCAAGGGGGTAGCAAGTGTATGTGAATATCACTATGTGACATTAATTCATTAATGAAAACCCTAAATTAACCCTAAAAGTCAGCTTATTCATTCCCAAACTTAGACTAAGGAGTTCAAATGCATCTAGAGGGTTATAAAGATAGTTTGGCTCATTGAAGAGTAGGAGGGAGTGATTTTACAGTTTTGTATGGAGATTTTGGAGGAAATAGGTTGATTTTTTTTCCAGTGTAACGGGAGCATCCAGAGTCAATTGGGAATCGTGACAAGAATTGGAAAGCTAATCCAAAGAGATTTCTTGTGACAGTGACCAGAAGTGCCTACGTGCACAATCAGTCTGGTTAATTTGTTATGTAATCGACCTCCTCGGATTTAATCCTAATAAAGCAGACACCCATCTTGAAAGCGGACCCAGAGATGTAGTCCATCAGGGTTCAAACTCCGTAATCAATATTGATGTCTGGTATCGCTGTGTTTTTTCTACTTATTACTTCTTTTTGTATGTTTCTCATGTTTCAATTATGTTGTAAAGCCACTCATTTTCAATCAGTTCTCACGGTTAAAGCACCTTAAGTTAACATTCATTTCACTAATGGCAGTAATCAATTCTACTTCAGTTTAATGTATGATCATCTCAAATCAATTATACATATTTTTCATACTAACAATTTCCAAGTCACTCCAATGGAAAAAAACAAATTCCTACACTTCAAAAGTCACTCCAATGGGAAAAAAATAGATTCCTATCTTTAAAAAAAAAATAACCAATCCAATGGAAAAAACAGATTCTTACCTTTCAAAAAACAATATCTCTAAATAAAAAAAAAAAATTATATAGGTAAATTAAAAATCCTACATCTATAAAAAGGAAACCACTAAATATGCTTTTCAAATCAACCAATTGCAAAAAAATATATATATCACTCTACAAATGAAAACTAATCCTACATATACAACTGGATTTCTCCATCTATCATCTAAATAATGAATACAAGTTTTCAAATCAGCCAAATGAAAAGAAAAAATACAACTCCTACAAATGAAAACAATAAATCTTACAAAACTAGTGTTAAATAATGCATACCTTGAATATTAAATGAAATGAACACATCTTTATCATTTCAGGTTGCATAAAACACCTCTAAACCAACCAAAGAAAAAACAAATTACTACACCTAAAGGTGAAAACCATGATATCGTACAGATTGATATGAATTAAGAGAAAAAAATTGAGGTGAAATCTTCATTTGTGTTATTTAAATTAGTTTTTTTGACTTTGTATATGGATTCAGCACATTCGAACCTCTTAGAACTCTTGAATTGTGCATGAGTTACCCATCAAATTTGTGATTTCAATAAATTTCCTTGGATTTTAGAGAAATTAAACCATAAAAACCTCCAAAAAAATATCACTAAAAACAGCTAACTTTATGTTAACAATGAACAACAGATCAAATAAAAAATAATATTGGTGAGAAACAATAATTTAAAATTTAAAAAATTTAGTATTTCATCTTATAATATTTTATTGGATGAAATTTAAATTTAAATTTAAATTAATATGATATTCTATTAATTTGAACTTGGTTCAAGCTGTCCATAGAGAGTATCAACCTTGTAATATGATGTATTTCCCTTAATATCATTCACATAATTTCGTAGTGTTTATTTAGTATTCTCCACTTTTAGACCTTCTAAGTGAAAACTGGTTTTTTCTTAGGGTCCAACCTTAACCCCCTTATTTATGTTATAGGTGTAGGTTTTAACCCCATACAAAATTACCTGCATACAAATCTAAATCACAGGAAAACAATAAAAATGCGAGAGCATAACACATAAAACACATATACACAGAGATTTCCTACTGGATCTCAAAACCGAGACTACCAGCTTGATTTTTTCATTATATTCCTTTCATTGTTACAATACATATTTATACATGTCGAAGCATCCAATATCATGGACCGAAAAACCATCGCATCCAAAACCATGGACCGAAAAACCATGGAAAGAATATAACACAACCCAACAATAGGATCGAGTCATAGTTATAGTTAAGTAAAGAGTCAATAAAGCCCATATTAATAATTGTATCTAGTTGACCCGCATTTAAAGAAGGGACCACAATTAGTTGTAAATGGGTCATGGTATTAGATAGATGGTATTAATAAGAGCCATGGTATTGACCCATGGTATTGCATGTATGAATCCTATATAAAGGATAGAGACTCCTCTTGAGGAGAATCATGTCTTATTTTGTAATCGAGCCCAGCGCTATTGGAGGCTGTCCCCTCGAAGAGGCAAGTGAACATTGATTTCTGAATAATAAAATACTTATTATTTTTTTCTTATTGTTCTATGTTCTAGGCATATTTCTTCGCATATTTTGTATTCTGGTACCTTATCGTAGGTCAAGAGCATAAAAAGTGGTATCAGATCACTCTCCAGGGCTAGTGGGATCTCTAATTTTTAGAAAAAAAAAATTGGCTAGAGACGTGCTTCGGCATCTTTAAAGCACGGGATCTGTCATTGAGTGCATAAACTTGCATATTTGGGGAGGTATGCACGTAGGAAATACAAGAGGTAGTCACACTTGTTGGACACCCTTGTAATCCCTGTGGGTGCCCCTTCGAGTAGTAGCATATTAGATAGAACTGCGCGCAGATTGTCTTCCAAGTACCCTCTAGGTATATCGGAAGCCCCCTAGGCTCTCTTGCAACCTCACCATAGATAAACCATTGGTCGTCTTGCTGCTACAGTACACCAAGAACAACACTAAGGGAGATTAATTGTGCATACAATAGGGTTGTCGGGTTGTATGGCTAAGGGTACGGTTGATCCTTAGTTAGTGCCCTAGAAGATTGGGTTGAGTACTACTATCAGACCATTATGTATATTGCGATCTATAGCACCTGACACTCCTTGAGACCATAGTTCCCGTGTCTCTCTCTAGATCACGCATCATCTTTGCGAGATCAGGTCTAGAAAGTGGGGTTTTGTCGCTGCAGCAACAATCAATTCCGTCATTCAGATCTATCAGACTGCCATTTAGATCCATCAGATCTACCAATCAAATCTATCAGATTTTCCATCCAAATCTAGCAGTTTGAGTTCTGTAGTAGTCGCAACAATCAGATCTGCCATTCAGATCTAGCAGCAGGGGTTCAATCACTGCCACATTCCTACTCACACTCTACTGTTGAGGGTTCACCGACAAATCTAAATATTTGTGTGGGATCCTATACCTGGGCGTGATTCCTGCAAGACTTTGGGCAGCATTGACTTTTCTGGGATTCGGCTACTGTAGTATTACTAAGTGACAAGTAAAACTCCTTTCGGATTCTGAGACCCCTGGAGACACTTATAGGAGACTTAGCCCATAATAATCAAGTCGACAAGCTGAGTAAGGTGGTAGCATTCAATTGTTAGCATCAAAAAAATTTCAAGCGGTCCCAAATTTTAATTGCATCGGATCAGTGCATGGTAGAAACTAGAGCTCAAGCTATGGCCAATGAGAAGATCAACGGCCTTGAAACAAAGTTGAACGAAGTACTGTCGTCGCTAAAGACCTTAACTGATACAATCGCAAAGGGCAAGATGAAGGAATGTGCAGAGGCATATAATTTCAATGAAAACATTGAGGGCGAGTGTAGCCATTCTCTTCACCTCTTTGGCAACCACTAGTAATCCCAGACACAACCACCTAATCTAGACATGTATAAATTTGATGGCTCTCATCCGGCCACATGGATAGCACAAATGGATCAATAGTTTACACTGAATCACATTAGAGATGATGCAACTCAGCTTAGTGTGGGTAGCATGATACTTGGACAATGAAAGATGGCAATGGTGGTAGTGGCATCAACGTTGCTATGGAAGGCTCGTGACTTGGCGGAAATTCAAAAAAGTTCTTACGGGTCGCTTTGAACATGAATATAACTTTTTGGGTCATCTCACTAAGCTTCGACAGACAGGAACAGTGAACGAATATATTACAACCTTTGAAACCTTAGCTTTCTGCACAGAAGGTCTATAAGATCAGTTCCACTTAGAATGTTTTGTCAGTGGTCTCAAAGAAGCCATACAAGCCCACGTCGGACTGCAACACCCTATCTCATGGATGGATGCTTGTAGGATAGCTTGTGAAGTAGAACGTGGATTAGCGGCCTAGTCCAATCGCCCAAATTTCATAGCCAAGGGTCACCCCACCCAGGCTCAAAGCACTACCCAAACACTCAAGGTTCAAAAGTTGTCACCAGCGGAAATGGCAAAAAGAAGAAGGCAAGGATTGTGTCACTACTGTGATGAGAAATACTCCCCTAGACATAAATGCAAAAAGCCCAAATTCTTTCAATTTGATACTACTGACCACAGTTCATCAGAGGAAACCCCACCACTTGAGGAACCAGAGGATGAAGACGAGGACAACCGGCTGAACAATGTACCTGAAGAAGCAGTTATCTCGTTGCATGCTTTGGCAGGGATTTCTTGTCCCCAAACTCTCAAAATCAGAGGTTTTATTAAGCATCACCTGGTAGTACTCTTGATTGATAGTGGTTGTACACATAACTTTATCCATCAAAGAGTTGCAGAAGCCGTGCATTGTTTTGTCAGAGTAGTCTCTAACTTCCAGGTCCAAATTGCTAATGGGGGG
This sequence comes from Pinus taeda, assembly GCA_000404065.3. NCBI lineage: Eukaryota > Viridiplantae > Streptophyta > Pinopsida > Pinales > Pinaceae > Pinus > Pinus taeda. The sequence goes on from APFE031426654.1 coordinate 68,871, forward strand.
ACAATGAAATGTGAAGGCTGCTGTGAAAATGTCAAACTCCAAATGGGGGATTATCAGTTAAAGACCCACATGTTTGCCATAGACATGGGAGTGTGCGACATTGTCCTGGGTGTTGAATGTCTTCGCACACTTGGCCCAATCACAACGGATTTCGAGGAGTTATATATGAGCTTTAAGCAGAACAACCACACACATACCCTCTGCATATTCCAGGCAGGTGATCCCTCTATCATCAGCTCACATAGGATGGAAAAAGTTTTAAAAAAGGGCCACCATGGAGTTATAGCCAGATTTGATGGCACCAAGGCCTTCAAACCCACTTCTCTTCATATTCATCCTGAGATGCAACAAATCTTAAACAACCATCTTCCAGTCTTTGACAAGCCTCATGAGCTTCTACCCTCGAGAGGGTAACATGATCATAGCATTACTTTGGTCCCAGGGGCCCAACCACCAAATGTGTGCCCATATAGATATCTATTCGCCCAAAAGAACGAAATTGAAAAAATCATCAAGGAACTCTTGGAAGCAGGCATCATTCGTCCTAGAATTAGTCCTTATTCATCACCTGTGATCATGCTACTCAAGAAAGATGGGGAATGACATATGTGTCCAAACTTCAGGGCCCTCAACAAGTTGATAGTCAAAGATAAATTTCCCATCCCGGTTGTCGATGATTTTCTAGAAGAACTAAATGGGGCTCAATTCTTTTCTAAGCTCGACCTTCGCTCAGGCTATCACCAAATTCGCATGAAAGAAGAAGACATTTGAAAGACTCCTTTCCGAACTCATGAAGACCATTATGAGTTCCTGGTCATGCCATTTTGTCTTTGTAATGCCCCATCCACTTTTCAGAGCCTTATGAACCATCTCCTCAAACCATATCTTAAAAAATTTGTCCTTTTTTTCTTTGATGACATCCTCATCTACAGCCGCACCTAGGCTACACATCTTCAGGATGTAGATCTGCTGTTGCAACTACTCTGAAAGAATAAATTGTTTGTCAAGATTTCCAAGTTCTCTTTTGACATGGAAGAAGTTGAGTATTTGGGCCACATTGTGGTGCGTGAAGGTGTTAGGGTGGACCCCAAAAAGATCTAGGCAATGCAGGATTGGCCTCAACCAAAGACCTTGAAGAGCTTGAGAGGATTTTTGGGTCTCACAGGCTATTATCGCAAAATTTTCTGCAATTGCTAGACCCCTCACTCAACTCCTCAAGAAAAATTTATTTCTCTAGAATGATGAAGCACAACAAGCATTTATAGCTCTCAAACATGCCATGTGTTCCACTCCCATATTAGCACTACCCGACTTCACCAAATCTTTTGTGATTGAATGTGATGCTTCATGTACGGGTATTGGAGCAGTCTTAATGCAGGAAGGTCGACCCTTGGCCTTCACTAGCCAAAAACTAAGTGGGAAAAATCTGAGACAATCTACCTATGAGAAGGAGATGATGGCCATCTTACATGGAGTAGACACTTGGCGACCATACTTATTGGGGCGGCATTTCCAAATCTCCACATACCATCAAAGCCTTAAATATTTTTTGGAGCAATGGTTATCCTTGCCACAACAAAATAAATGGTTGCCCAAAATGTTGGGATATGATTATGAAATAGTTTACAAGAAAGGGCATGAAAATATCGTAGCAGATGCATTATCACGCCAATTTAAGGAGGAAAGAATCCTGCTCACAATCTCCCTTCCCATTCCAGAATGGATTGAAGAGGCTCGCAAGGAATGATTTTCACATCCCTGGCTCTCCCAACTCATTAATCAATAAAGCCCATATTAATAATTGTAAGTGGTTGACCCGCATTTAAAGAAGGGACCATAGTTAGTTGTAAATGGGCCATTGTATTAGATATATGGTATTAATAAGAACGATGGTATTAACCCATGGCATTGCATGTATGAATCCTATATAAAAGATAGAGACTCCCCTCGAGGAGCGTCGTATCTTATTTTGTAATCGAGCCCAACTCTATTAAGAAGCAATTGAACATTGCTTTCTGAATAATAAAATACGTGCTGTTATTTCTTCTTGTTCTATGTTCTTGGTATATTTCTTCGTATAATTTGTATTATGATATTTTCTCACAAATAAAAAATATAACATTTTTCATGGAAACATTATATATATATATAATTATATATATATATATATATATATATATATAATAATATATCCTATTAACACTTAATTTTAAAATAAAATTAAAAAATTTCATCTCATCACCAAATAAACAAATAAATTATTATCTCATTACTAGAAATAAAAAGCATTGTACATTGGTTTTATTATATTTATTGTATCATAGATTAATGTTTTATAAATAAATCAATAAATCTCAACTTTTAAGTTTCTTGTTTTAATGCTCTAATTTAAGTCGAAATATGTAGAGTTGCGATGGAGCTGGGATTTTTTTAAACCAGTTCAAAGACCCATTATGAGTGATCCTATACTTATCATGGAATATGAACAACATGGGCTATTTTGTTTTCATTATACAATATTATTTTGGAGCGTTATTATTGTCGGTATTCCGTAAGATCATTCCTCTTTTCTATTTTCTATATATATAGGATTATACTTTTAACTCATTTTTTAAATTTATGGTTTCAAAAATTAAATATATAGAGTCACTAATCTATAAATTGTAAAATGATTAGTAATTAGTATTTAGCTAATAGAAAAATAAGAATACACTCATCAAATTTAAACCTTAAATTACATTTTATATATAATTATAATATTTTCAATTCATGTAGTTTTCATATTATTAATCCAAATACATTTTAATTATGTTGATAAACTTAAGTGGAATGTGTAATCTTCAAAAGAAATTACAAAGTATAAACTAATAATAAATTTTAAAAATGGCGTAGTTATACCATTTTTCGAAATTCACTTTAATAATATATAAAATAAATTATAATCAAAATGAAATCATAATCTTACAATAGTTATTTTTATAAATTAAAAAAATACAAATATTACAATAATTTATTTTTATATTATAATTAATATAATATTTAAAATAAGTTAATCATTGAAACTCTAATATTTTATATTAAATAATTATTTTTGTTAACAAATATATATATATATATATATATATATATATATATAATTAATTAATTTAGTATTAAATATTTAAATAAATTATTTTTAAAATCTAATAACTAATATATAATTTTTTAATATTTTAATATTCATCCCCACAGGGGAGATGGGCTAACCCATAGCAACCCCACAAGTTTTTTCATAGAATTCCTTATCAAAAGAGAAGAAAGTAGAGGTGATACAAATACCAACTAATCTAGCCGTAATATGCTTGATGAGTTCAATGGCCTCATTAATAGGGATATTAGTGTAGAAGGAGACCACATCGAAACTCACACGTTTGTCACCACGATCCAATTTTATGCCCTTTAATTCATTGATAAATGATGAGGAGTCCTAGACAAAGGATTGTGTAAGGCCAACAAGGGGTTTAAGCTTTTGGGCTAAATATTTAGCAAGAATAAAGGTCATCCTTCCTAGAGTGTTGAGAGTGGGTCTCAGGGGAACCCATTTCTTATGAATCTTTGGAAGGTCATAGATTATGGGGGTAAGAGGGCTACTTTCATAAGCTTATGAATAAAAGAGATCACTGAGCTACTGGATTTTATCATAAGAGCCACACTTTTGGAGATCTTCTTTAAAGGATTCTTATTAAGTTTCTTGTAGCCCTCACTATTACAAAGATCGTGTAACATTTTCTTTCAATAATCCTCTTCATCTAAAATAACCACAACACCAACCTTGTAGGCTTTCATAACAACAATGTCCTTCTTATTGTTTAACGACTTAATAGTGTCAAACTCAAATTTGTTAATATTATTCTTGGGTTTTTCCTTTCTCACAATAACATCACAATCATGTCTAATGATATATTTAGTAACCTCCGATAAGTCTCTAATACGATATTCAATATTGATTCGGATCATTATAGGAGCAAAGTTAAAATTTAAACCTTTCTAGAGAATACTATATAGACCAGGTCATTTTAAATCAACCTTCCAATCATGCTAAGCTTGTAGATCAAGGTGATTATATAATCTCAATTAAACGATGTATTGGCCAGTGCCTTCTAATGCTCCAAAACAAAAACAAAGCACTTAATCAGCAAAGTTAAAATTTAAACCTTTCTAGAGAATACTATAGACCAGGTCATTTTAAATCAACCTTCCAATCATGCTAAGCTTGTAGATCAAGGTGATTACATCATCTCAATTAAACGATGTATTGGCCAGTGCCTTCTAATGCTCCAAAACAAAAACAAAGCACTTAATCATGACTTCGAAACCATCCCTCCAGCGGTAGACCTAAAAATGTTGGGATCAAATTTCGACCATGCAATAGAGGCATAGGTGGGATTATGATTGACTGGAAGAGGGCGATAATCTATCTTCCTCTAGTCTGTAGCACATACGGCACAGAGGTACTATTCCATAAATTAATCTCTTTCGAAATGTGCAAGTCATCAGAAATCAATAAAGTGAGTAGTTACGTAAATCTCGTGGAAGAGTTGATCGACTTAAAAAAAAAAAGATATGGCTTTCCTAAGATCAATGGTAATCCTTACAAAATTTATGGGGAGTGACAAAGAGGTTGCCGACCTTTTCAATAGTCTATAAATGAATGTTCGGGCCGTGATTATGGAAAATGTCTTCGATGGACTGAGAAGAGATGTGAATGCACACTACAAAATTAGAATTAGAGTCCAGCTTGAAGAGTTTGTGCGAGATCATTTATCATCGTCGTGGAAAGCTTCAGCTTTGGGGGCGGCAAATGTTACAGTTCTTCTCTCCCTGGTTCAAACAACGCGCACAGTTATATAACCTATATATAAGAAGGAGCGCCTTAGCTTTTTATTCTGTGGAACAGATAAGTGATATGTACTCAGTTGATGATTCTCAGTTTTGTTCAGATGTAGCACCATCTCCCTAGTTGATTTGGGTGATGTCTTCTTACTGAGTATAAGATAGCGAGCATTGTAGATAGAGTAAGCAATTTTAACCTAGTTCAGGTTTGCCATAGTAAGTACGTATCAACCTTGTAAGATGATGTATTTCCATGAAATCATTAGCATTATTTTGTAGTCTTTGTCTAGTATTCTCCACTTTTAGACCTTCGGGGTGAAAACTGGTTTTTCATGGAAGCATTAACACAATATATTATCAATATTTATGTAAATTCGCTTAAAATTATTAAAAATATATTTATTTGTATAATTTACATTTATCGTCCTCTTATTAACACTTAATGTTAAAAAATTAAGTACAAATCCTTAAAATAAATTCCCAAAAAAACATTAGTTTTATTATATTTATTCTATCATAAGTTAATGTTTTGTAAATAAATAACTAAATCTCAAGTTTAAGTTTCTTGTTTTTAATGTTTTAATTTAAGTTGAAATGTGTGGAGTTTTTATGGAAATGTTATTTTTATAACGAATTCAAAGACTCATTATGTCACGCCCCTACACCTATGGTAGTCTTTCAACCGCTTATAGCAAAGTGCGGCATTACCAATCATTTTCTTTTCACCAATACTTACGATTGTAGACTATGTCTAACATTCCATAATTAGTTTTATTTTTATTACCAAGTATTATTAATGTTCATTTATATAAGTGAAAGCCCATAACATTCACATAAATAACATTATACAAGAGAAATTCACAATAGTATAAAGGGAGGGGCAACTCCCTGTAATATGAGTCTGCCCGAATCAATATATTATACAATCTTCAATGTTACAAAGCTTTACAAGTTAAATATTGGGAAACCCCAAATTTACATTTAGCCAATTTTCCACTACAGCAAACTCGATTTCCCAGCTCGTCGGTGCCTCCGCATGGTCGCCGCACAACTCACCAACCCTTCGTTCACCTCATCGCACGATCGTGTTGTTTGCCCAATTTGGGCGTGCCTCATCATAACCAAGTCACCACACACGGGTGCCTCCGCACGAGTCACACCTCTATTCACAATCTCACACCTTTGTTCACAATCTCAACACTTCACCGTTTTCACCGTACACACCTTTCATGTTTGTCTTGCACGACGGGCCGACACTCATCCGAGCTACCCAAGAACCCATGCACAACCACCCAACCGCACAACCGCACACAACCGGGTGTTCACGCCTTCACCCGTGCGCCTTCGCACAGCCGGACACCTTCGCCTTCACCCGTGCATGCCTTGCACAACCGAGCGCCCACGCCTTACCCATGCACCCCTTCTCTTCGACCGGCAGGCGACCTCTACCCACGCCCTCACCCAAAACCAAGACAGTGCATTCTTCTTCGTGCAGCCTCGCCCAAGGTTGGGCGCATCACCGTTCTGCATCTTTCCTTTTATTGTTGCAAATACCCTTTTTCCTACGCACTTCCCCTTATTGGATGAGTGAAGATGTGTTGCCAAATGAACTCCAAGAAATGCTAACTTATACGAGTCGCAGGGCGAGTTAGCCTACCCAACCAACTCGTCCTCCATGCTAGAACACACCCCACTTCATCGCAAATACTCGTTGGCTTTGTTTCCAAGTTGTGTTGGCCCTGTCGGTAATCCTCCATGCTCCCAGACATATAAAAACACATCGATCTCCTTCCTTCATGCGCATTTTTACTTGTCGTCACGTGCACATCAAGTCTGAGCTGTTCGTTCAAGTCACACTTCATCCGATGGGCATGCCAAGGACCACTGGTCCTTACATCCTCCTCCACCTGAAGTCGTTGTCGTCCTCGACAACATACCATCCTGGTAGCCATCCACCAAGATCAATAACAACTGCCTCATCCATGATGTCAACTCCTCCAAATACTGTAAACATCCCTACAACATATGTAGAGCCACTGTCTCCATCATGTCTCGCCTCAACAACCATCTGTCACCAAGATCACCATACCAAGGTATACACCCCATCGATATGTCATATATTGGAAATCATCTCAATCCATAACCATAGACTACCCTGTCACAATCTCCATAGGCTGCTCTCCATCATGGAAGGCTTGGCCCCTCCATCTCAAGCTACCTGCTCACTACAACATCTTGTGTCGACATCATCATGTGTCGTCATCATGTGAACTTCTTCTATGATACTCCAACAAATGCTAACACATCTTTGTACACTTCACGACCCCATGTTTGAACTAGTTAGATGATCAATCTAACTGTCACTCTCAAACCATGAGAATGCACATCCTTATGCCACCATCAGTCATTTCTTAGAACATCCCATCACATCTTCAACTCGATCAAGAATCCATCTCCATACAAGTGTAAGCCATGCTCCATGTCCCCAACCTGATGTCCATGACTAAGTTGCCCATGTAGTCCAACCAAGTAGACCCATCACGACAATCGGTCATCCCCATCCAAGTCTACAATCTTCAGTTTATTGAACTCAGTCACCCAACCATATCATCACCATCATGATTCCCTTCCATCATAGCTCCCCCAATAAAGGTTCCACCAAGACTTGCTCTTGGTCTCGGCCATGAGAAGTCCACCCAAGTATCATCATACCCGAGAGTGTTCCCTCCAATCTATCCATGAGTCATGCCGGGCACTTAGCCAATTCTCCATGTGGCTAAAGCATGACCCATTCATCCGCAATGATCATCATGTTCCTCCCTTGTCACGGGCCGTTTTACCTTCTACCACAAGGTCACAAACAACCCCAACAAGTCCTGCAATAGTTAATAATCATTGCTTCCGCATACAAGGTCTCATCATAGTCATCCATGGTAAGATCCTCCCTAGCATCAGCAAACTGATTTTTCCCTTCCCTATATACGGTCCATCTATCAAATGCTCAAATGAAACACAAGTATCAATAGTACTTACATCATCATCATTATGAGGCTCCTCCATGTGAGTATCCTCATCCACCCATGTCTGCAAACTGCATGATCTTGGTCCCACTTGATCAATCTCAAGTTCATCCTCCATCGTTGTCACATTTGCAACATCTTCAACTATCACGGCTTCCTCTTCCTTGTCATCACATTTTGCAGCTTTCTCCTTATGAGTCAAAGCTAGGGAATGCTTCTTCTCAAGAGTTAGACATTTCCACTTCTCTTGAATCAAGTCATTTCATATCTTAAATTCCTTGAGTTCTGCATCAAACAAGTCTACTTCCTTTGCAAGTTGATAGGCTTCATCCCTATTCCTATCAGAAATCCCCTCCTTGACCAAGGCACGAAGAGAATCCTTTACTTTGAACAAGCCTTTGACCCATTTTGCAAACCTTTGTTCAACCTCCCTTGATTCTTCAAGTAGATCCCCTTCAAATTCCTTGAAGGTTGCAAAACCCATTTCCTGCAAGATAGACATCCCTCTTAACTCTTCACCATTCACCAGGTTCTCCCTACATGACTGAACCAGCTCTTGATTCTATTTATCACTTGCAAAACTTGAACTTCCTTTCAAGTCTTCAGCCTTTGTAGAATCAGCTTCCTTCATATACACTTCACCTGAACCTGCTATGATACCACCGGTCATGCCCCTACACCTGCGGTAGTCTTTCAACCACTTATAGTGAGGTGCAGCACTACCAATCATTTTCTTTTCACCAATACTTACAATTGTAGACTACACCTAACATTCCATACTTAGTTTTATTTCTGTTACCAAGTATTATTAATGTTTCTTTATACAAGTGAAAACCCATAACATTCACATAAACAACATTATACAAGAGAAATGCACAACAATATAAAGGGAGGGGCAACTCCCTGCAATATGAGTCTTCCTAAATCAATATATTATAAAATCTTCAATGTTACAAAGCTTTACAAGTTAAATCTTGGGAGACCCCAAATTTACACTTAACTAATTTTCAAATACGGCAAACTCGGTTGCCCAGCTCGTCAGTGCCTCCGCACGGTCACCTTACGACTCACCAACCCTTCGTTCACCTCGTCGCAGGATCATGTTGTTTGCCCAACTTGGGCGTGACTCGTCATAACCAAGTCACCACACATAGGCACCTTTGCACGAGTCAAACCTCCGTTCACAATCTCAACACTTCACCGTTTCCACCATACACACCATCCACATTTTCCTTGAACGATGGGTGGGCGCTCACCTGAGCTGCCCAAGAACCCATTTACAACCACCCAACCACACAAACGCACACAACCGGGTGTTCACGCCTTCACCCGTGCACCTTCGCACAATCGGGTGCCCTTGCCTTCACCCGTGCATGCCTTGCACAACCAGGCGCCCACGCCTTAGCTGTGCACACCTTCTCTTCGACCGGCGGGCAACCTCTACTCGCGCCCTCACCGAAAACCAAGACTGTGCATTCTTCTTCGTGTAGCCTCGCCCAAGGTTGGGTGCATCACTATTCTGCATCTTTCCTCTTATTGCTGCGGCTACCCTTTTCCCTACGCACTTCTCGTTGTTGGATAACCAAAGATGTGTTGCCAAATGAAATCCACGCAATGCTAACTTATACGAGTTGCAGGGTGAGTTAGCCTACCCGGCCGACTCATCCTCCATGCTAGAACACACCCCAACTTCATCGCAAATACTCGTCGGCTTTGTTTCCAAGTTGGGTTGGCCCCGTGGGTAATCCTCCATGCTCCCACGCATATAGAAACACATCGCTCTCCTTCCTTCGTGGGTATTTTTACTTGTCCTCACGTGCACATCAAGTCTGAGCTGTTCGTTCAAGTCGTACTTCATCCGGTGGGCATGCCAAGGACCTAAGGACCTTACACATTATGAGTGAGTCTATATTTATCATGTAATTTCAACAACATGGGCTATATCTTGCGATATTCTCTTCGGGCATTGTTACTGTCAGTATTTCATAAGATCATTCTCCTTTTATATTTTCTATATGGTTATATTTTTAACTCATCCATTAAACTCGTCCATTAAATTTATGGTTTCAAAAGTTAAGTAAATAGCCTCACTAATATATAAATTATAGAATGATTACTATTTAATATTTACATAATAGAAAAAAAACACTCATCAAATTTAAACCCTAATTTATACTTTATATATATGATTATAATATTTGTAATACATGTAGTTTTCATATTATTAATACAAATACATTTCAATTATGTTGATAAACGTTACTTAAGTGTGTAATCTGCAAAAGAAATTATAGGTATAAACTTATACTTTGTTTTTAAACAACATAGTTATATCATTTTTTTAAATCACTTTAATAAATATATAAAAATAAATTATAATTAATATGTAATCATAATAATCTTATTATGATCAACCAAATATTAAAAGAAAGCACTGAAACAGAGGAAAATGGCGGACGAGGGTTTCTGACAAACCCTTCCACGACACAAACATAGAGGTGGCAGACCTTCAGAAACTAGTTGTAAGACTTTGAGCACAAGTTTAGCTGATCTAGAAGTAACAAATAATGAAAATTCAGATGGGGGAGGCCACAAGGCCTCCCTGTATAGGTAGTAACAATAGAAGCAAGCCACATGGGAACAAGAATGAACAACCCTTATCTGGGAGCATGGAACAGCCGCCGCTCCAACCTACATAGCAGCAGGACGTGAAAGATCTGAGCAAAGGAAAGGAGCACACCCCCACAAGACTTGAAGAACCAAAGAAGGCAACATCTTCCACATGCAAACCTATCATAGCAGAATGGCCCAACATAGATCTACCAAGCCATCGAATCAATGCCCAAATATAGTATATGAAGGATCGTGCGCTTATAGGTAAATTCATAGGCTACTGGCCAATTGAGAAAGCCCTCCAAGGATGGATAGCCTCAAAATGGAAGCTAAAAGGACACGTTACCCTTCAAGTGGGCCCAAAAGGATTCTTCACGGCCATCTTCAACTGCATTGAAGACAGAAACCGCATACTTGATGGAGGCCCATATTTTTTCAATGCCCTGGGTCTATATCTAAGAGATTGGATAGAAAGATTTAACCCAGACAAGGAAGACTTCAGCTGGGCACCAGTCTGGATTCGAATGTACTCCTTACCTCTGGAATAATGAGATGAAGGATCACTCAAAGCTATTGGAAATGGGCTAGGAGAATTCATAAAGATTGTAGAGGAAACAAAGCTCTGTCAGTACACATCATATGCTCGCATATGCGTTTACATGTGACTCGGTAAAGCTCTCACGGACTCCGTAAGCCTCCTTCATGATGACTTTGAATGGATTCAACCCATAGATCATGAACATGTACCCTTTAGATGCAGGAAATGCCACACTCATGGCCATTTATTTTGTGATTGCCCCTTAAATGCATCCCCTAAACCCTCAGACCATGCGGAAAAATTTGACTCTAAAGGGTTCACCAAAGTGGAAAATAGAAAGAAGCACACCAAAAAACCTCCCCATGGACCAAAGGACACACTAACCACCTCTGATGTACCATCCACCAGTAATGGTTTTGACCTTCTATCAAACTTAGACATGCCAGAATCAGATATATCCAAAACGATTAAGTCAACCACCATGCCAACCACCAAGTTGTCCATTGTACCCACAATCAATGCTTCTAGTCAGCCTCTACAAGGAAAAAAATTAGATCAACAACTACAAGCTTCTCAACCTACCCCCTTCCAAGGAGAAGACAAGGCCCTATGGTCAGCAAAAGGAATGGACATTGACAATTTCCTAACAGACCCTCTCAAAATAACCAACCTCATGGATGAGAGTAGTCAACAAAGTCACATGGAAGAAGAGCTAGAAAGCTTTGATTTAGTTGACCTAGACATCTTCAGTCTCGAACCAACTTGCAAAAAGAAGGAGTTTGACAAAATACCAGATAGGTAGCTCGAAAATTTGGAAGTAGTACTCTTAAGAGTACACTAGCAAAGAACCTTGGTCAACAAGGAAGTAGCTGGGATGGGAAACACACCACCAAATATGGAAAGAAAAGGGGCAGAAACACAGATTTACGATGCACCATCCTCATTGGGGAAATGTTAGTGGAGTCCAGCAGGTGCTCCAAGCTTACCAAATATTACAAATCATTACCAGCTGGTCAACCGTGAAGCTCATCTCATCGAACGTAACATGAATCAACAGTCCCGGGAAATACAGGATGATCAAAAATATGATACAGCATGAAAAACCACATATATTCTTCATATAGGAAACAAAATGCAACAATAGCACATTAGATTCTATTATATCCAAGGCTTGGCCGGATGCCAAAATGTTACAGTAGATGCATATGGAGCATTGAGAGGGCTTGTTATCACTTGCAATGCACAAAACATTTCATTCACAGACTTCCATGCCTCCCATCATCTCATACAGGCCACTTTTCACATCGTAGGAACCAATGTACATGGTCATTTGACAAATGTATACTTCCCTCAGGACTCCGTGCAAAAGAATGCAATGCTAAAAATGTTGGAAACTCTCAACTCCACAAGAAACCATCCACTTTGGATCACAGGTGGGGACTTCAATATGATTACCAAACTGGAGGAGAAAAAAGGCGGTAGAGTGAAATTGGACAGTGAAAGTAAAGGGTTCAAAGATTACATACAAAATAACTGGCTAATAGATTTACCATTCGATAATGGTCTTTTCACCTAGAATAATAAAAGATTAGGCTCTCAACAAATCACCTCTAGGCTGGACAAATTCCTAATTTCAGATAACTCTGTACATTTGGGAGGCAAAATTACTGCTTCAATACTCCCCCTATCAGGCTCATATCACTGGTCCATTTCTCTTCAATGGAAAAGACGTGGAGACTCAATCAGAAAACCTTTCAGATTTGAAATGTTCTGGCTCACCCACCCAGATTTCAAAAATATAGTCAAATCAGCTTGGGATAACTTCAATCCTTTTGAAGGATCAACTATGTATGAATTTCAACAACGGCTAAAGTATCTCAAAAAGAAAATCAAACACTGGAATCACGCTACCTTCAGCAATATATTTTAAAGTCAAAAAATGCTCAAGGAAAGCATGAGAGAGCTACAACAGAAGATCATTAAAGGTGGCAGAACCGAGGTACTGGTAAGTCAAGAACAAGATCTTCTCACACAGCTAGAGGAAAGAAGGAAGCAAGAGGAAATTCTCTGGAAACAAAAATTAAGAATCAAATGGTTAAAATAAGGGGAAAGAAACACCAAATTCTTTCATCACACTACTATCTAGAGAAGAATGAATAAAACCATTGCACATCTTCATAATCAACAGGGAGAATGACTAGAGAAACATGAAGACATTGAGAGAGAGTTCATCAACCATTTCAAAATGGTACATCAAGATTCGCCAACAGATAGAAAACTTGCTATAAGCAAAATTCTCCATTATATTCCAAAAATCATAACAAAAGAGCACAATCAACACTTACTATGACCGATTACTATGTTGGAAGTCAAATCAGCATCAGCTCAACTGAAAGATGGGATAGCCCCCAGACCTGATGGCTTCACTTCTAACTTCTTCCATCACTTTTGGGAAGTAATAAAAAAGGAGGTATGGAAGGTGGTAGAAGAATCTAGAACTATGCATTGGCTTCTTCCTTCTCTCAATGCAACATTCATAGCTCTCATACCCAAAGAAGATTAGACGAGCACGAGAAGTTCAAACCCATTGCTCTTTGCAATGTCATATACAAAATCATTTCGAAGTTCATCACTATCCGTCTCAAACTGCTACTCCCAGTCCACATTTCGTTGGAACAATCAGGCTATGTAAAAGGACGTCAAATCCTAGATGGCATAATACTGACTCATGAGATCATACATTCCTTAAAAAGCAACAAACAAGCAGGTATTCTTCTCAAAATTGATTTATCTAAATATTTTCACAAATTAAGTTGGACTTACATAAAACAAATGCTTACTGCCTTCAGTTTTAGCCCAACCTGGGTCAGATGGGTTATGAATGTAGTATCATCCACCTTCCTCTCCATCCTAGTTAATGGTGTCCCCTCAAGTCCCTTCTCACCCTCTAGAGGAATTCATCAAGGAGATCCATTATCTCCCTTCCTTTTTGTCCTCATGACAGAAGGTTTGGGTCGCCTTATAAAGCATGTTGTTCACTCCCAAGACCTCAGAGGCATCTCTGCCCATGGAACCTTTACCATCAACAATTTGTGGATGATAATATGTGGTTCAGACACCCCTTAGTCCACGAAACTCACTCTTTTAAAGCGCTACTAGACACGTTCTCTATCGAATCAAGAACCACAATAAACACTGCAAAATCTCAAATCTTCTTCCTCCATACTCCCCTTGCAACCCAAAGAATCATTGCTCGAATCATGGGTTTCTCACTAGCCAAAATTCCATCTAAATATTTGGGTGCTCCATTAACAGACTCGTCCTTAAAGCATGCATCCTGGAAGCACCTCCTTGAGAAAATTGAAGGTCGACTATCATCATGGACTTACAGAGCTCTCAACATGGCAAGAAAGCTTATTTTGATAAAGGCGGTATTGCAATCTATGCCTCTTTATCTTTTCTCAATACTCACAACGCCGAAATGGGTGCTCAAAAATATCAAAGACATACAATGCAACTTTCTCTGGGGTTCCTCAGGGCAAAATCGCAATGGCACTCATCAAATGGGTCACAGTCTACACACCAAAAAAGCAGGGAGGTCTAGGACTGTGAGATCCTCAACACAACAATACATTGATGGGAGCACGATTATGGTGGCAGTGGGTATCAAGCCCACACATGCCATGGGCCAAACTATGGACTGCAAAATATGTGAATAATCGACCGTCGGAAGAGATAATCAGAATCACCAATATAGATACATGCTCTCTAATCTAGAATGCAGCAAAATAGCATAAAGCGCTAATGCAACATCATAGCTTCTGCGAGATATGCAATGGTAGAGCTACAAGATTTTGGGCTGACTCATGGCAACATCGCCCTAAAATTTTAGAAGTCCTTCCCCCTCAAAATCTTGAAGGCAATAACATAAAAAAAATGACCAAGTCTATCAGCACTGGACTCAAGACGCCAGTCATGGATTCAGGCAATGGAAACAAGCTAAACAGATAATACATCAAGAAACAGAAGCCTACTACAAATATTTACACAAGGAGCTCACCAATAGGAAAATCAGATACACAAATGATAAAGATGTATTGAGATGGGGATACACTCCGAGGGGGGTATACATAACAAAAGATGCATATAAGCTGATGCTTCAAACACAGGAACCAACAAACCCTTTTTGGACACGCTTATAGACTACCAGAATATGGCCCAAAGTCTCTACCTTCACCTAGCTACTTTAGCATCAAAGAATTCTCACTTGGGACAATCTAATTGAAAGAGGATTCCAAGGACCCTCATACTATCCTAATTGCAAGAAACAAGGTGAAACTATTCATCGTCTCATGGATTCTTGCCACATGGCCAACCAGTTATGGGAAAAAATCATTTTCAACTGCCAATGACCTTGTAGAATATCAGGGGATATCACAAGCAACATTCGCAACTGGGCCCCTGCTCCCTACAACAATAAGCTTCTAAACTCTCTCTGGAAAATCCTCTTGGGATTACTTTTCTGGACAATTTGGAAGGAAAGAAGCAAAAGAATTTTCAAAAATCAAAGTTCTCCACTGGAAATTATCTGGAACAATTTATGCCAGAACATTCAAGAAACCCTGGCACTCCAACAATGGAAAGCAAAGGACCTCCCCACTCAGGCATAGGAACAGAATATTTGGGACAACTAGAAAATACGGATCCCGCAGGGTCAGAATGATCAAAACAAATCCACCATCATCACTAAGCTGCCCACACAATGGAATCCTCCTCCCACAAATGTGATCAAACTCAACTTTGATGGAGCCTCAAAAGGCAACCCAGGCAAAGCAGGACACAGAGGAATATTCAAAAATCATGAAGGAAAACCTTTGCTACTCTACTTTGGTTTCAATTGGATGGGACACAAACAATTCAACAGAATTGGAAGGATTATGGCAAGGTATGAATGTAGCTCATCAACATAACTTTCATCCTATTATAATAGAAGGAGACTCTCAAATCCTCATCAACATGGCTACCCAAATACAAATGGGAACCCTAGCTTCGAAAGTCGCCACCAGCTGGAGACAAGTGGCTCGTCTAGAACTAATAGAGCAATGGATGAAAAACAGAATAGCCACCATTTTCATTCATGTCAAAAGAGAGAACAACAAGGTTGTCGATCTTCTGGCAAACAAAAGAGTCAAGCATGATCAGGCACTCCAATCAAGAACCATCAACATTCTAAATTACCAAACTCAATTATAAGAATGCACTAACCTAGTGCATAAGGAAGCACAATTCTCGGATGCGGGTGTACATCAAGATTAATAGGCTGGCGGTAGAACAGGACGGTAAGATGCCTTGGCACATGGCCCTCCATAATCCCGCACACCAAAGCATAAAACGAATTAACAGTGCCCATAAATGGCAATTAAATTGGCACTGTAATCAATCTGACTGCATCTACCCACCTCGGCTCAAGTTAATGGCGACCTATGGTAATATTAACTCCACTACCCCTGTCTCTAATTCCTCGCCTCTGCAATGCCATTGCCCACTGGTTACAGTGGAATCGAGCTCACACACTGCTACGAGCAGGCAGTGCAGCATTCTATGTTGCACTGAACTCGGCCCGGGCAATTATTTTACACAAAGCTTGGTCTGGAATCTCATTTTTCACCCCGCGTCTGCTTCTATTCCTTCCTTTGAGCCAACCTCTTAACCTGTAGTGCCTTCTCATCACTCTAAGTCATCTCGGAGTAGACAATCTGCTACCCCCAACATCAAAATGACTAGAATTCGCCACATAATGCGAAGTCGAAGAGGGAGAAATAGAGGCAGATTGCCTCTCTCTCCATCGTCTTCGGCCTCAGACATCTCCTCCTCCTCAGCTCATTTGACTACAATTTGCTATCCAAATACTTGCAACGGTAGAGGCCGCTCACAAGCACCTCGCCTCCAACCTACACATTCTTACTCTCTACCCATTAAAACTACCTACAGTCCACAGCAGCCCCTCTGCTCAGCTTGCTCCCTGAACCAACCCATCATCACTACCACCATCTCCATTACCTTCCACGAGGAGCCAGCTGCAAGAGGTGGACACCCTACAAGTGAGGAGCCAGCCAGGGTCAAGGGAAGAACTCATTGCACAGGGGCAAAGTATGACACTCCTCCGGACATGAAAACTAGGGAAGATAAGGACCATGACCATCAGGCAGAAGATGACATGGATCCTTACATGTGTTTCATCATTGAGGAACACCCAAAGCAAAGGGAGGATAACACGAGAGCAACGCAGCAGGCAGAAGACGACATGGATCCATACAGATGCTTTGTCATGGAGAAACACCCGTCTCCGCAATATGACACATGACTTGCCAGCATCACACCTGACCGTCCAGACAACTTGCCATGTGTCTTCGACTCTCAGATTCCTGGAATTGTGATATCTGTTTTTTTTTTTTTGGGGGGGGGGGGGTTTGGAAAACTTGTTGTCATTTGGTTTCTTTGATGGTTTTTTTTCTCTTTTTGAAAAACTGGTTAGAAACTGTGCTTAATTGTTGGTTTCCCTTGCGTGTCCGTGGGCAGCAAGATAATATTTGTAATTTCATTTCTGAACTGGACTGGTTTCCCATTATGGGTAATCATAATGTTGTTTTGTTGTTATATGGCTTATACTATGGCATGGACATGCAAAGGCCAAAGCCAGTGTACCACTTTGTTCTAGTAACAGAATTTAGCATAATTTAGAATATATATATATATATATATATATATATATATATATATATATATATTCAAAAAAGTTGATAGATATTATAATAATTTAATTTTATATTATATTATATTAATATAATATAATTATTAAAATAAGTTAATCATTGAAATCCTAATATTTTATGTTAAATAAATTTTTTTTCTTAACAAAGATATATATAAATAATTTATTTTTAAATATCTAAATAAATTATTTTTTAAAATCCAATAACTGATATATAATTTTAGAAATATTTTCTTTGTCAAAAACTATTTTATGAATATATTAGCCACCATATAGGAGAGGGGCGAACCCATGGCAACCCCACAAGTTTTTTCATAGAATTCCTTACCAAAAGAGAAGAAAGTAGAGGTGAGAGAAACACCAACTAATAAGAATATTAGTGTAGAGGGAGACAACATCGAAACTCATAAGTTTTTCATCAAGATCCAATTTTATATCCTTTAACTCATTCATAAATGATTAGTCCTTGACAAAGGATTATGTAAGGCTAACAAGGGGTTTAAGATTTTGGGCTAAATATTTAGCAAGAATATAGGTCATCCTATAGTGTTGAAAATGGTTTTCAGGGGAGTCCATTTCTTATGAATCTTTAGAAGGCCATAGATTCTTGGGGTAAGAGGGCTACTTTCAATAAGCTTATGAATAAAAGAGATAACTTAGCTACTAGATTTTATAACAAGAGCCACACTTTTGGAGATCTTATTTAAATGATCCTTATTAAGTTTCCTATAGCTCCTTCTATTACAAAGGTGGTGCAACATTTTCTTTCGGTAATCCTTTTTTTCTAGAATAACCACAACACCAACCTTGTAGGCTTTCAAAACAACAACGTCCTTGTTATTGTTTAAAGAGTTGAGAGTGCCAAAATCAAGTTTTGTATTGTTGTTCTTGGGAGATTTTTTTCTTTCTGAGGATAAATCATAATCATGTCTGATGATTAGTTTAGTGTCTTTTGGTAAGTCTCTAATACTATATTCAATGTCACAAATAATATCATTGATCCAGCACCAAAAGAAAAATTTAACCTTTCTCCATAAGATTATATACCAAGTCATTGTAGATCAAACATCCCATCATACTAAGCTTACAAGGTGAGTATATCATCTCCATTAAAAAATGTATTGGCGATTGCCTTCTAATGCTACAAGGCAAAAACAAAGCACTGAATCACGACTTCGAAACCATGCTACAAGACAAAAACAAAGCACTGAATCACGACTTCGGAACCATCCCTCCTCTAGTAGACCTAAAAAATGGTGGGATCAAATTTAGACCATGCAAGGGAGGCATAAGTGGGATTACGTGTGACCAGAAGAGGGCCATAATCTCTCTTCCTCTCGTCTCTACCACATACAGCACAAAGGTACTATTCCATAACTTAATCACTTTCAAGATGTGCAGGCCATAAGAAATCAATTACGTGAGTAGTTACATGAATCTCCTCGAAGAGTTGATGCACTCACAAAAAGACATGGCTTTGCAAAGATCAATCGGAATCCTTACAAAACTTCTGGGGAGTGACAAAGAGGTTGTAGATCTTTTCAATAGTCTATGCAAGGATGTTGGGGCTGTGAGTATCGAAAATGTCTTCGATGGATTGAGAAAAGATGTGAATGTAGACTACAAAAATAAAATTAAGGTCCAGCTTGGAGAGCTTGTGCGAGATCACTTCTCATCGTTGTGTAAAGCTTTAGGTTTGGGGGCGGCAATTGTTATTGTATGTCTCGCCCTGATTCAAATAGTGTGCAGAGTTGTATCACTTATATATAAGAAGTAGCATCTTAGCTATTTATTTCTCGGTTTATGATTTGCAGTTTTGATGAGATGTAGCACCATCTCTCTAGTTGGTTTAGGTGACGTGTACTTACTGAGTATAAGATACCGAGCTTTGTAGATAGAATAAGAAATTTGAACTTGGTTCAGGTTGGCCATAATAAGTATCAACCTTGTAATATGATGTATTTCCCTAAATATCGTTCGCATAATTTTTGAGTGTTTGTCCTGTATTCTCCATTTTTAGACATTCTAAGTGAAAACTGGCTTTTCATGGAAGCATGGGAAGCATATATATATAATAAATTTGTTGAAAATTATTAAATAAATATTCTATATAATTTAGATTTACAGTTCTCTTATTAGAGCTTGTCTTTAGCAGGATTATAGTGATCGATTGATCGTTGACCCTGCATTAATTCATCTTTTACTCAATTTTTTTTTCCGCCTATACGTATTTTAACCAAAGTTTAACGCTGAGAATGTCATTCACTAAAATTTTAACCAAAGTTTTTGTTTCAAAAATATTCTACCTCTTATTGCGGCCTTCACGTGCCCCGATACGAAAATATTGTGGTAAGGTTTTTATATACAAAGTTTTTTGGCACCCTGCATTTTAATTACAAAGTTTGTTTATATCCAAAAAAAAATTATCTTGCACTTCATTTTATATCCAAAGTTCGGGCAGCAGTGATTTTTTCGTGCCTTCATTTTATCCAAAGTTGTTCTTGGTCTGATGTGCCTGTTCTCTGTCTCCTGCATGCAGTGTACTGCATGCTACAAGTGCCAGATGTTAATGGCCCCTCAATAATCATTCAATAACCACCGGCCACGCCGGTATATGGAAATTATACTGGGAAGAAATCATGGGACATGCCCGGTAAATGGAGGAATTATACTGTGGTGTACTGTGTAAATGGAGGAATTAGAGTTTCAAGTAGCCGGAACCAACGACAATTTATACCTGAATGCCAGTTTAGTATTTACAGTTGTGGTCTCTGACAGGGAGTTCGACGTACCCACCCACTAGTTAAAACGTTGAAAATAGGAGTCGTAGTTGAAATGGTTCAGGAGTCCTAATTTGAAATGGTTTCTATAATATTATTTTCTGGGTTGACTCACTCGCCTGTCACACCAAAAAGTGAGAAGAACATTGCCGTTCCGCTTCGTTTCAGAAAAATGGACCTGCACTCACCTCATCTCTAAAGCTTCTTATTTAATCTCACGCTTCACACATGAGGAGTGGTATTGTTCGGGCTCGGACAGAAGCGCGTTCATCAACCACATCATGGTAATTAATTGATGCATTTTTATTCCAAAAGAACTCCAGCGTTTCAGTATATTGCATTCACATCAGCGAGGTATACATATTCTCAAATAGTCCATTATTTTTCTTTGCACAGAAAATGTTTTTGTATATTTCATTTCCAGTCTATGAAGTAGCTCCCCATGTTGACAGTTTGTTCTCTTTAAATCAGTTTGTCTGTTCAGGTAGAGAGAAATACAAATCCCCATTAAGCCCAGAATTGCATATTCAATAAAAAAAAGGCCATCTATTCCTGGTGCGAGCCCTCGGCTTCTTATCAAACCCATAATTTCTTAGCATCTAAAAAATTTCATTGAATATGTTAGAATATAATTGCCAGAAAGCAGCCTTATAATATACTAAACTTGGCTACACTGTCCAGAAAAGTGAAAGTATCTTCTCTTTCGCAGTGAGTATGGGGTGCAAAGAAAGTAGATTCTTGCGTCTGCTTGTGGTGATGGTGGCGGCGACGATGCAAGCATGCACGACACAAAGCAAGAGCACAATGGAGAAGCACTACAGATGGCAGATAAAATATGAGTTCTGGTCACCGGATTGTGTGGAGAGAATGGTTATTGCAATCAATGGGCAATTTCCAAGACCCACTGTTCCTGCCAGAGCTGGCGATACAATCGTCGTGGAAGTGGAGAATCTGATGCCCACTGAAGGCGTTGTCATACACTGGCATGGCATCCATCAGGCCTTATTTTTTGATTTGTGGACAAATATGAATTATGCATGAACACTAATTTTGATCATGGATTGTGTGGGCTATAATTATATAGGATTTGGTTGGGTTGTAATGATGGCAGATCGGGACTCCATGGGCAGATGGAACTGCGGGCATTACACAGTGCCATAAACCCTGGAGAGACATATGTATACAAATTCCTTGTAGAGAAGGTGCATTTAGAGATACTGATAGTTTTCATTATATTATTGTACAAGTATGGGAATAACTTGGATGAATAATGTATATCTTCTAATGTGAAGTGTGTGAAATTCGAACTTAATAAATGGATTTTGAAATATGATGAACAATAGCGAAGTTCATTGAATTAAGATCAGAGGAACAGAGCAGACGAGTAGAGGAGCAGAGCAGAGAGTGTCGACTAGCTAGTTTGAGGAGCAGAGTGCATCTTCCATCGTTCACCATATGTTCATCATGGTTTTTCACGCACCATTTTTCATGGACACTGTCGATAAGGCTCGAAGGAGAAACGGTCAAGGCTCGAAGGAGAAACGGTCAACGCTCGAAGGAGAAACGGTCAGGGTACGGCACCCTACCTCTGTTCAAGGGAGAAACACTATTTCATGCGGATGCAAAAGGAAATTATATGAGAAGTTTCAGAGCTGTGTTCAGAGATAAGCTCAGAAAAGTCTAGTGGTATGTCGATCCAAATCTCTTTTCAATTAATTGAAACATTTATTTCCATTTCAAGTTTTCCATTGAACTGAAAAGATGTTGTTTGTTTCCTTTCCAAGACTGTAACTTTGGCATACACGCAAGAAATTCAAGTTGGAATGGGACCTTGAAAGTAGCTGAGGTATCCCTCATACCCTGAAAGCAAGCAACGACAAGGTAAATCAATTTTCCTTTTCCTGGACAACGAGAACTTAAAAGCTGTGATACAAATAGGTGAATCCAATATATTTCTCTGTGTGACCACCCTAAATTTACTGTAACCACCTAAATTTTTGGAATCTATTTGTCTAGTACATGAAGGTTTCCTGAAAATCCTGTGTAGAAACTGTTGGGATTGGAATTTGATTGATACCCCAATGCAGTGTATTTGTCCTGTTTTTTCAATAATCATTGCACCACTGCAAAATTTGGAAAAAAAAAAATGTTAATAAAAACTAAAATAAGAAATATAATAAATAAAAAAACTTGTAAACATGTGGAGGTAGTGCATGGAATTACAATTGTCTCAAACTTTTTCTTAGGTGCTTGTTTGCATTACACACTACATGTAGTTTTTGTTGCCTGGTTGGTTTCACCATGGTGATGCTTCTACCTGCAAATAGAATTGATTTTCCTGTGCACCTCCATTGTTTTTTTTCATGGCTTTTTCTTGCCCGGTCAAATCTATTGTGCCTGACGTAGTCAAAGATTTCTTCAGCTGCCAGGAATGAATTAGGGTTCACCCTGCACGAATATGTCCATGGCCATTTACTCAATTCTGTCTTTGCTCTCGAAAAATGAGAGGGTTTTGAAAATCATTATTACTGTATAGAATAAGAATAAAATCATTATTATTGCATAGAATTAGAATAGGAATGCACTTGCTCATGGCCAAAAAAAATATATCGTTGATAGCATAATATATACACTGCGAATTACAGAAAAATCTCATGAAATTTAACCAAGCCAAAATTTAAAATCTTAGGGAAAATTAAATGCATGTCATTAAAACGTAATCTCAGAAAAAAAAAAAAATGTAGATTCATGAAGTTAAAAACATGGAATTGAAAACTACCTCTGGAGAGCAACACAGACTTGATAATGGAAAAGAAAACACCTTTGGTTCTAACATTCGTACTGGACATTGTTGGGGCAACAAGCACTTCACTCATGGTCAATCGGTCACCCCTTAGGAAAGCACTAAAATGATATTCCTAGCCATTTGAAAAAATAATTGTTGATTCGATGCCCCAACCCTGTCTTCACAAGGCCTCATACAGAGGAAATAAATGACAAACAACCAAATGACCTCATTCTTCAAGGTGTTGAATGCAGTAAAAAATATGAAGGCCTAAGTTATAACTGTGATGGAAAGTCCAAGGAATTCCCACACCCTCATCCACACAAAGTTAAGAACAACCCACAACACAGTAGAGATAAGAAAGCATAGCAATTTCCAGGCCAAAGGGATTAACTCAATCCGTTTAGAGACCAATGTCAGGCAATGAGAATGATAGATATGGATGCATAGGCTTTGTTCCTTGCCACTCAGATAGCAACGCAACAGTGGAATTGTAAATTAAAATTTTTAATGAAAAATAATAAATTAAATTAAAAATAACCTAATAAAACCATAAAAGTTTTAGATTAAGTATTAGAGGGCTTGCATGTAGGCTAGGTGGATTCTTTGGAAACCCCCTGTTTTTATTCGGATAGCAACGCAACAATGGATTTGTAAATTAAAAAGTTTAATGAAAAATAATAAATTAAATTAAAAATAACCTAATAAAAATATAAAAATATAAAAATGGTAGATTAAGTATTAGAGGGCTTGCATGTAGGCCAGGTGGATTATTTGGCAATCCCATGTTTATATTCATGGTTGATTGATGTCTCCCGACTGAGAGGAGTATAATGAATAGCTAAGTCGACTAAGTGTCCGCCTAATGTAGCTACTGCTTCTTGTCGGAAAATTCTAAAATGTCATGTGGTATCTTTATAAAGAACATATATAAATGCTCGTGCAAATAATTTGGGCACTGCTTATACCAAATATTTTACTTGAGAAATGTTGACAGGAAGGCATTGGTTGAGCTTGAGATGGATCATAACAGGGAGAACAAAAATGGAAAAGAAGGCTTTAATTTGGGTATGTGTCGTTGTGGTCTACTTCTCCTAATTTCCAGTTATAGAGAATAGAAACCATTATGAGATGGTAATGTTATTTCGTCTTCTCTTTTCAAGGGACTGATCTTGATTTTCTTCAAGAAATCCAACTATCCCCAAAAGATAGTCATGATTATGTTGGTATGTGTATGTACAGTAGTAATTAGTAGATTTTGATCTTTGTACCACTGTCTTGATTTTCTATTCAATGTGTGTTTATTACCAGTTATGCTTTATATTATGAGATGCGGACTATTGATATTTATATAATTGGGATCCTTGTCTGTTAAAGTAACTCTGGGTAATACTCCCAAAATATTAGAGGTTGTAGGCATTTTCATATATTTGGCACCAGGCGGAAGTCGATTATAGTGCAGAATATTTTATTTCCACGGAAGAAAATTTAACATCTATAATTGTATGAGATATAACCATTTTACAGTTATAACCACTCAATACAACTTTTGCCTTGTAGATCAAGTAGAAATTTAAGAGCTCTGCCACTGAATACAACTTTTGCCTGGAAGATAAAGCAGAAATTTAAGAGCTCTGCCAAGAACCTTTTGTGTTAGGATGCCATGATTATCTAAAGGGAGTTGTTTGTTATGTTATGTTACTATGCGTATCAGCAGGAACCTGTGGATATTTCCCGGAGGAAAATATGGAGCTAACACACATTTTTCTGAACATCTTTTTCGCTTGATTTTGCAAGCAGTGCATGCAGGTGCGTACTTTATTCGTGCAGTGGAATCATACTTTATTCATGTAGTGGAATCAGTGGCATAGCTCATCTTTGGAAAATGGAAATTGGTTGTATGAGCACCTGTTCTCATCAGTTTTTCTATTATCATGAGCGTTATATTACGGGATAATCCATTTAGACCTGTGTAAGAACAACGAAGTTTATTATAATTATTGAAATGCATAATTTTATAGATTTTAATTTTAAATATATATATATATATATATATATATATATATTATATATATATATATATATATATATATATATATATATATATATATATATATATTCTCAAATCAAAAAGTAGGTGAATATTGTATTGATCTTCAAACGAGTAGTCTACTACTGCTGCTGGTTCTAATTAAGTATCATAGCTTGCTTATTTCTTGCTATTTTTGAATACTATATTGTCTGCAATAGTTGAATCGTTTGTTTTTATTGATAGCTATTTATATATGATTTATTAGAGCCTTGAAGGACATTGCATCTGGGATCCAACATGAATAACATAGCATTCTCCTTCACAGCCATATAGTATAGTCACAACGTAATCCTTAAATAAGTATCGATCCCCTATGCTGGTTTCTTTACTACTCATGCCCACGCCCATTTCAAGATTCTTGGAAGGAATTATAGCCCCCCATGAATAGATATTGAACAGTAGTCTGAAAATACGAACAACAAGCTACAAAATTTGCAGCAACCAATCAAAGGACTCAGTTGCAAATTTCCCATCCCAGTCTAACCGGCTCAGTTCAGATAATGTAAGAATACATTGTTCTGAAATAGAGGATACAACAACAATATCCATTGTTGTATCCTCTTCTCCCTCTCTTTTCCCGTTCGTAGTTTGATGGAAGGTAATCTGTCGCAAAGACAAAAATAATGTCTCTCCTTTCCCAAGCAACAAGATTTGCTTTGTTCAAGATGCAAATTCATGAAAGATCCAATTTTTGGCAATTCTCGATTCTCATTTTATCTTAAAGAGTTAAAGATACTCATCTTTAAGAATTTCTTGTATTCTATTGTTGAATCATTTTTTAAATTTTTTGTTGTTTATTTGCAGTCATGGAAGTTGAAGGGGAACCAAAAAATTATCGGTGAGCTTATATTGTTTCTCTTTTATCATTGATATACGTTATCTAACTTTCTTTTCTGGTTTCTAGGAAATTTTATTGAATCTCAGAGAAAAAGCTTGTATTTAGAACGAACTGAGTTTTCTCGGATTATTTAAACTGATTTTCATGATTTTTTTATGAATTCAGACTGCTAAACATAGTATGATTTCACATTTGTTTCAGAGTCATGATTCCTCCAAAAATTCAACACCACGTAAGAGCACAAGTAGGATCACCTCTCCACAGCCTTTTTGGCTACTAACAGAGGTAGAAACATAATTATGATAATATCCTTTTCTTTACCCTTTCAACTCATTTAAATAATACACTTATTCAGAGTACTAACATAGATAGAAACATAATTATGATAATAGCATTTTTCTTTACCCTTTCAATTAATTTAAATAATGCACTTACGGGTTGTTATGACCATATGTCCAGCACTGTACCTGTACCTATAACTAGACATGGTTATACAATTATTGCTAGAGTCATTGGGCAGTAAAATGTTTCACAATAAACCAATGTCTATGTATACCTTGAGAAACATAACATCTTCTGTTTTGTAGAAAAGAGGCCAAGTGAAAGAGCAACAATTTATGAGAAAGCTACAACAGCAAATGGAGGAGGAGGTAAAGCCCAAAATACCAATTGCATAAAGGTTGCCCCTTACAACCGATGAACCACAGGCAAGTTTTAAATTTATGCAAGCCAGTTTATGTATCATGGTGATGATAGTTTTGAATGACTGAATTCCTATTTCAAAAGTTCAATATGCCATCCAAAGTCTCTTATTTGAATCATATTATAAAGTGCATTTGGTTCCAAGCCCTAATCTGAATTTTTGTAACAAATTACACACTGAATTTGCAACGCCATGCAGACAGCAAGATCTTTCAGGGAAGGTAGCATGTTTGTTCGACAAAGGCAGGTTCAAACTTTGTTGTTCTGTTTAGTTTAGCAAAACAGAAAGCTAGGCACTTTGTTTTCTTTATTCAAGACTCCTTTTGGACATAACTACATTGATCTACGGAAACCTTTTTCTGGCACAAGCTACAAAATAAGTGATGGGCACTTGGTTCAAACCAAAGCGTTTGTATTGTGTTGTTGTGGCAGACCCCGGCAGGGACTACCGCCACGGCAGTGGCTCCCTTGTTAATACTTAATTTTTAAAAATTAAGTAAAAAAAAAAATTAAAAAATTTCATCTCATTCATATAAATATGATGAGAATAAATAAATAAATTATTGTCTCATTCATACCAAACAAACATTTAAATGAAAAGAAAAACACTTTAGTTTTATTATATTTATTGTATCATAAATTAATGTTTTATAAATAAATTAGTGAATCTCAACTTTTAAGTTTTTTGTTTTAATGTTTTAGTTTAACTTGAAATGTGTAGTTTGCCATGGACATGGGATGTTTCTAACCAATTCAAAAACCCATTATTGGGCTAGCAAGTTCAAAGACTCATTATTAGTGACTCTATACTTATCATGGAATCTCAACAACATAGATTATTCTATTCTTCTCTTGTAATATTATCTTGGGGTGTTATTATTGTTAGTATTCCATAGGATCATTGCTTTTTTTCTATATTATATATATAGATATATATATTATATATATATATATATATATATATATAAACATTCTAGTTTTAACTCATCCATTAAATTTATGGTTTCAAAAAGTAAATAAATAGTGTTTTTTTTTTTTCTAAGTAAAACTATTCTATTGATATGAAACAAAATATAAGTACATCGAGGCTCTGGCCTCAGCAACGCTGAACATCATTTGTCAAAAAATATAATAGTCTAAGATCGACTACCAGATCGATGGGGCAGCTAGTTTATGAAAGAAGAAAAAACCCACACAGGGGTTACCAGTCTTAATCAAAAGTACCAAACATTGCAAAAAACAATCAGGAGGAATGTTTTAACAAAACATGTCATAACAGAAATCATCCTATTAGCATAAGAAAATGCCAGCTGATAGAAGGCCAACACTTGGATGCAAAGTGACAATCCTGGAGGTCATCTGGGGTAGCCTCTTTCTTGATAAGACATGCTTACTTGTACCCCTCCTCCTCCTCTGCTGACGTGCCGCTCTGAATTCCATGAGCTGGTTGAGGGCCAGCCGAGCTTCCTTCTACTACATGTAGGCCGGACGTGTCTCCTGCTCTGCCTCCAGGTGCCTTCGTGTCTCCGTCTCTGCCTCTAATAGCCTACTGACTGCCAACCACCTCCTTTCCATGCAGGGTGGCAACATCCTCGACCATCTGCTGCTTGCCTAGATCGTGGGCACTCTTGCTCCTTTGAGCGGCCCTCTAATGCTCACCATTGTTCTCTGGCGGAACTTCCTACGGGTCATTTTCCTTAGAGAAGGTGATTGTGATTGTGGCGGTGATAACAGGCTTGTGAAGGATGTTGTGGAAACAAAATTGAATTGTGTGAGGAGCGGGGTGAGGGGGAAGGGGAAAATTGGCCGCATGAACATCTGTGTCCCTCTTGCAGGCACCTTGGAGCTGAGCCCATCCTCTGCCGCTGCGGGTATCAGGATACCGGCCAAAGAAGGAGCTATGAGGATTTGAAATGTTAGGAGAAGAGGAGGGGTAGGCAGATACAGGGCTGGGCATAGCAAGAGGATGGATGCCTCCGCCATGACTACCCCCTCTTCTGCTCCACATTCAGTGGCGGATGCGAGCCATGGTAGAATTCGACGCAGAGCTACCAGTGGGGAGATTGGTGGAATGGCTATGCAGAGAGTGAGCAGAGGAATTCTGAGTTGGAATCAGATTGCAGTGCCTGTTGTGGGAGAAATGATACCCATTACCAATGTCTACAGAGTTGAGCACCCAATAGCAACTTCGAGTGACTGTGCGAGAGCAAGGCTCCGCTGCCTGAGGAGGGCCAATGTTGTGGAGGAGAGGAGGAAGAACTGCGTTATGATCTGTGGAGGCCATTGCCAGGAGCTTGATGGAGGAATCTCGACTAGAGCACCCAATTAATGTCACCTATTACGTTCCATGACTTCCTTTCAATCTGGCCTGGGAGGGGATGCAGACGGCCATGTGGCCAGTCCTCCCGCCGCCTATTCGTCTAATTGCCATTACTGTCATGGTTATCACCCACATCCAGTTTTGCTTCTTCACCCTGTACCAATTCACTTTGGACTAGTTCATTGTAATCCTTTAGCTGGGGTGCAGTGGCAACAGTGTTAAGCGAGCCTACATGTAGAGTCTGACCACTATCCACTCCTATGTTAGCTAAAAGATCAGCCACTTTGTTGCCATCCCTGTGGATGTATCTGGATGTGACTGCTCTGTGGGTGGAGAGCCATTGTTCAATGAGCTCTAATCTTTCTGCCAATCTCTAGCTGCTGACCACTTTGTATGATGGTGTTCCCTGCATAATCTAACTAACCATATTAATGATAATCTGAGAATCACCTTCAATTAAAAGTGGGAAGAAACCATGAAGTTGGGCTAGGAGAAGCCCCTGCCATATCCTTTATAATTCAGCCAAGTTGTTTGTATCCTAGCCAATTGAGCCTATGAGGGTCAGGAGAGGTTTCCCTTTATGATCCCTAAATACTCCTCCATATCCTGCTTTGCCCAGATTGTCTTTGGAAGCTCCATCGAAGTTAAGTTGTAACATATGTTGGGGCAGAGGACGCCATTTTTCTGGTATCTTGCTTTGTAAAGAGGGTTTACCATGATTTGCATGTGCTTGGTTCCACTGAAGATTCCAATTTTCCCATATATTCTGTTCCTCTGGAATGGAAGGAAAGTCTTCTTCATACCATGTTTGGAGCATTAAGGTTTCCCAAAGGTTTTGGTAAACGTTGTTCGATAGGACTTCTAAAGGTGAGGATTGGTCCTTGAAGATGCGTCGATTTCTTTCTTTCCATATTGTCCACATGAGAAGACCTGAGATAAGTTTCCATAAAGAGTTTAATAGTTTGCTCTTATATGGATTGATTGCCTAGTTGTGTACAATGTTGTTGATATCCTCTTTAATTCTTCCTTCTTTTTGGCATCTGAAGCTTGCTTTTTCCTAGATTCCGTTTGCCAATGGGCATGAGTTCATTAGATGCACAGTGGTTTCTTCCTCTTGTTTGCAGTTGGGACAAATGGAGTGCCCATGAAAGCTTCTTTTCCACAGATTATCCCAAGTGAGGATTTTATTTTGACATAGCAACCAGAGGAAAGTGGATACTTTTGGCAAAATGTTGGGGGCCCAAACTTTGTTCCAAAGAGGATCCTTAACTGTGTGATTCCTTATAATTATATTGTATGCCTCGTGTGGTGAAGGTACATCGTGCCTCGTAACCCCATCTTATTATATCCTTCTTACCAGAATAGCATATTTTTCTATTAAAAAGTTCTCCCTCCAAATTTTTCTGAATGGACTCTGTGCCTTGCCTAATGATGTGGTCTGAGCTTATCCATTGTCTATATCTCTGTGTGAAGGTGGGCATCCAGTGCTAGCTGACCTTGTCCATCAATTGCTCTTCCAAATATGGTATTTGGTGGGGTTTGATTAGGTCCCTTAGCTTGGGTCTTTGCTACCAGGAGTCCTCTGGAACCTTGCATTATTACCATCCCTAACTTCCCATAAGCTATGCTGTTAGATTGTATCCTTGTGTTGTTTAGCTGCGTTCCAGATTAAGGATCCTGAGCCTACATCTGTGAGTCGAATTAGATCATCTACTGGTCGATTGTTGGCATATTTTGCTGTCGAGAGGATAGCTCAGGTAATATGTGGTGCTGAGATCCATTTCCACCATATGCGTGCTCCCATGACAACATTACTATGTTGAGGATCACAAAGCCCATTGCCTCCTAAGATTTTTGGAAGGCATACTGTGGCCCGTTTCACTAGTGCCCATTTTCTATTTTGTCCCAAATTTCCCACATAAAGGTTGTTTGAAGATGTTTGATTTCCTTAAGTACCCATTTTGGCACTACCAAAAGTGAAAAAAGATAAAGAGGCATGGATTGCAAGAAAACTTTGATTACGACTAGACAATTGGCCATATTAAGGGCTCTGTAAGTCCAAGAGGAGAGATGAGCTTCCAATTTTTCCAAGAGCAGTTGCCAATATGAGTGCCTTAAAGTAAAATCAATCATGGGAACCCACATATATTTAGAGGGGACAGTGGTTATCATGAATCCAAGGATACAAGCTATTGAAGATTGAGTGATAGTAGGGGTATGAAAGAAAAAAAATGGGATTTAGCTTTATTAGTGCTGGCACCAGAGGCATTCGAGAACTTAGTCAAAAGGGATTTTAATTTGAGAGCTTCCTGAACCGAAGGATGGCCAAACAACATGTTATCATCCACGAATTGTTGGTGGGTAAAAGCAGGGGTGTTGGGAAAGGAGAGGCCTCTTAGCTGCTGGGAGTGAAGAGCTTCTTTGATATTTCTTCCAAGCCCTTATCCCATTAAGACAAACAAAAAAGGGGATAGTGGATCACCTTGTCGGATTCCTCTAGATGGATGTAAGGGGGTGGAAGGGATTCCATTAACCAGAATGGAGAAGAAGGTGGAAGTTATGAGACTCATGACCCATCTAACCCAACAAGGGAGAATCCAAAGGCAATCAACATCTTTTGAATGTGATTCCAGCTTAAACTATCAAAATATTTAGAGAGGTCAATTTTTAGAAGCATACCTCCTTTTTGAACTGCTTCAAGGAGTGAATAATATCGTGGGTGAGAATGATGCCATCTGTGATTTGTCAACCTTCCACATAGCTTGATTGCTCTGGCGATATGAGTAATGGTAGCAGTGGCTTTAGTCGTGAGGCAATAACTTTGGAAATGATTTTGTAAATGACATTACAAAGTGCAATAGGCCTGAATTTATCAGGAGTCTGAGATTGCGCTTCATTGGGGATGAGGACAATGAAGGTCACATTCAAAGAGGGAAGAATCCATCTAATAGTTATGAATTCCTCAATAACCTGCCAGACCTCCTCTTTAATTAGATCCTAGAAGTTGTTGAAGAAATTGGATGTGAAACCATCAGGGCCAGGCACCTTTACTTCTTTGAGTTGTCTCGACTTCCTCTATTATGATTTTTCGGATATTCTTGGTTATCTTCTCTATGGCTGGCTATCTATCCACTTGAGTTTCTTGGTGTACTTGCTTGAAATAAGTAAGAAGCTCTTGTTCTGCATCCTCATGTTTTTCCAATCATTCTCCTCACCAATTTTGGATGTGAGTGATGTTGTTGTGCATTCTTCGTTGGATAGTGGTGCGATGAAAAAATTTTGTGTTTCTTTCACCCTCCTTAAGCCATCTAACTCTTGATTTTTGTCGCCAAAGTATTTCTTCTTGCTTTGCTCTTTCTGATATTTGTCTGAAGGTTTTTTTCCTGCTCTGAGAGTGCTTCGGATCTTCCCTTCATGATGATCATCTGCTGTAGTCTTTTCATTTCTTGATCTATATCATTTTTTGCTTGGAAGATATTGCCAAAGGTATGTTGATTCCATTGCTTGATGTTCTTTTGATATTTTTGAGTTTTTGTTGGAATTGATACATTTTTTAGCCATCCGGTGGTTTCAAACTTTTCCAAACCGCATTTATGAGGTTGTTGAAGTCAGGATGCATCAACCAAAATGCTTCAAAGTGGAAAGGGCACCGTGTATTTTTGCAAATAATACTGAGAGGGGGGGTGAATCAGTATTATCTGGTCAATTATTTTCTTTTTCAAACCCAGAACATATACACTACTTCAGTTAGAGAAAACCACGTATATATGAAACTACAGATAAGGAAACCCGCATATACCATACAGACTTATAATTTAAAATATTCTATAGATGTTGAACATTAATCTGTGCATCAGGATCATATAAACAGTAACTAGGAACAGAAAAATAGAGCAGAAGACAATCACACACAAGAACACAAGATATAAGGTAGAAACCCAATGTGGGTGAAAACCACCTACTGCAATATGTCTCTATATTTTCAATTAGAAACTTCTTTTTACAATGATTCTATACTGGTGCAATCCTTTACCAGTACGCATGCTGCTACCTGCAAAGAACTACAACCATCTCTCGTTTTCCAGCTTCTCCTGGAAGGGAGCTACAAGCCCCTTAGTTCTTGTACTAGTTGAGATACTAGTACGCAAGCTGCTACCTGCAGAAGACTACAACCTTCTCTTCCTTCCAGGGACCACGTTTCATAAATTTTCAGATTGGATCCATAAATAACATCAATCAAACATCAAGAATTTCTACATCAACCAATCACCTTTTCGCCAATCAAAACTGAATCAAAATAAACACTTCTCTGACGACTGTACCCAGATCATAATAACAGTAATCACAGCCCACTTCTGAACCCAGAACACTATGGCAATAAACAGAAGCAACTAGAACATAAATCAAGAGATGTACACTACTTCACTATTTAGAAATTAGTTAACCCAGATTATCAGATTTATAGATCAAGCGTGCGCCACATATCACAAATCAAAATCATATAGAGATACCACTATTCTAGCCTTAATATTTTGACCCATCAATAGAACTTATCCTTCTCCTTGCGCTCAGGTTCCTTCTTCATTCAGATCCAGATATGCACCATAACCTAATCACAGTAATCCAGATCTAGCACTTTATCACATATTCAATAATTTAGAAGATGCCTTGCCAAACGATCTCCTTCCTCTTTTATAGCCTTAGGCCTTTCACAATACCATGGACCAAAAACCATAACAATTCAATACCATGGACCCAATACTTGGGATCAACACTTATGACGAGAAACCATGGCCCAAAACCATAGGTTCAAATACCAAGGACTAAATACCACAGACCAAAACCATAAGATCAAAAACTGTCAGACTTATACCATGAACCAACCAAAAGATTTCCCATGTGCGTGCGCTTTTCTCTGCATGAAAGTGCATGAACTTTTATCTGCATGAAAGTGCGTGAACGTTTCTCTGCATGAAAGGAACTTTTCTCTGCATGAAAGTGCGTGAAATTATCTCTGCATGAAAAGAACATTTCTCTTCATGAAAGTGTGTGAACTTTTCTCTACATGAAAGTGCGTGAACTTTTCTCTGCATGAAAGGAACTTTTCTCTGCATGAAAGTGCGTGAACTTTGCTGCACTATAATTTATCATCTGAGATGAGTGGGTTTGCCATCAAGTACAACATATGTATCATAATGCCAACAATCTCCCCCTTTGGACTTGATGGCAACAACAACCAATCACTCTCCCCCTTTGACATCAAGGGCAAAGGGGTGGACTACCATACTCCCCCTAAGTACCTGTTGAAAACTCTAAACGAGCTCCCCCTTTGTATATGCTTTGCTTTGAAATGCTATCTGCAAAAATATGTTCTACAAGAAAGAACATGACTCCATACATTATAAGTAACCTTCCTATCATCAAGACTCATACATACATCCATCTCCCATCCAAGTGGGAATATACAAGATAGACAAAACTCATTCATCCCAGGCATAGTGGGGAAACCACAATAGGCCATTACATGACCTTGATATGAAAAGAAGTACATGACATAGAGACAAGAACAACTATCAGCAGAATCAACCTTCAGATCAGCACACATTGATCTACTCCACCATAAAACTCTTGAGAAATCAAACAAAGGACTTCTAAGATAATGTCAACAATGCATCATTAGAAGAATATATGCTCCTCTTGAACCTGTGCCAGATGATCTCTGATAGACCCATTCAACCCACATAGACCGGAAAATTTACGTTTATCCACCTGCGTACAACAGACAAGATTCAACAGCAGGATGATGCATCAACAACCCCCAACTTCTGTCTGAGGTATTCAAATGTCTCCTTAGGCAATGGTTTGGTGAAAATATCAGCAACTTGTTCCTTGGAGGGAACATAATCCAATTTGACCTTTTGTTCCAGCACTTGTTCCCGGAGAAAATGATACTTGATCGGTATGTGCTTGGTATTTGAATGCATGACTGGTTTCTTTGAAATGATGATTGCACTTTTATTATCACATAAGATGGAGATAGGTGGTGTACAAGTGATTTGAAAATCCTGCAAGGTTTGCATCATCCAAAGGAATTGAGTGCAACAGGATGTAGCAGCCACACATTCTGCTTCAGCTGTAGATAATGCAATAGAACTCTATTTCTTACTGAATCACAGATACTAATCTAGAACCCATAAAGAATGCACCACCACTAGTGCTTTTTCTGACATCCACGCTTCCAGCCCAATCTGCATCTATATAAGCATGAAGAGTGAGATCCGCATCTCTAGGATACCATAGGCCGTAGTTTTGAGTTCTTTGAAGATACTTGAAAATTCTCTTTATTGCCTAAAGATGAGTTTCCTTTGGATTTGCCTGAAATCTTCCAACTATTCCCACTGCATGCATGATGTCTAGACGGGTTCTTGTTAGATAGAGAAGACTACCAATCATAGATCTATAGGTTGGTTGATGCACTGCTGCCGAGTCATCATTTGCGCTGAGGCTGCATCCTATCACCATCAGGGTACATACAGGTTTTGAATCCTCCATCCCATATTTCTTCAAGATCTTCTTGAGGCACTTGGTTTGAGATAAAAAAGATACTGTCTTCATTTTGTTGGATTTGTAAACCAAGAAAATATGTCAGCTCTCCAATCAAGGACATTTCGAATTCTTTCTGCATCACCAAGGCAAAAT
Source organism: Pinus taeda (assembly GCA_000404065.3). Taxonomy (NCBI): domain Eukaryota; kingdom Viridiplantae; phylum Streptophyta; class Pinopsida; order Pinales; family Pinaceae; genus Pinus; species Pinus taeda. Next base: position 104,902 of record APFE031426654.1, read on the forward strand.
TTTGACTCATAGCTTCTTCATTGTTGCAAAATATGATATCATCAACATACACAACAAGTATTAGCAATTTGTCATTTTCAATTTTCATATAAAGATTGCTATCCGCCGATCCTTTTGAAAAACCTTGTTGATGAAGGTATTTGTCCAGACGATAGTACCAAGCTCTTGGATCCTGTTTAAGACCATAGAGAGCCTTCTTAAGTCTACATACAAGCTCTGGATCATTTCCAAGAATGAATCCATCTGGTTGCTCAATGTACACTTCTTCTTCTAAGTCTCCATTTAGAAAGGCAAATTTCACATCCATTTGAAATACTTTGAATTTTTAAAATCTAGAGAGAGCAAGGAACATTCTGATGGCCTCAAGTCTCGCCTTATTTCTAACAACTTCCCCATTTTCATTCAACTTGTTTTTGAATATCCATTTTGTCCCTATGACATTCTTATCTTTTGGTCTATGAACCAATTCCCAAGTGTTGTTCTTTTCAATCTGCTCAAGTTCATCATCCATTACCTTGACCCAGCATTCATCTTTGCATGCCTCTTTTACATTTTGTGGCTTGGTGGAGGAGAGTAATGCCAAATAGCTTGAAGCTTATGCTATTGCTCTTCTTGTTTGTATACTAGCCTCTTTCTGCCCCAAAATCTGAGATTCTGGATGATTCTTCAGAACGTACCTGGATGGAGTCTTTTCTTCTATCCTTATCTGTTCTTCTGGTGCCTCATTGGTCTCTTCTTCTTCATCATGAATCTGATTTGATGTAGATGGATAGTCCTCTTCATCTTTGAAATCATCAGATCTTACCTGCCTAGGAGTGTTTTCATCTTCATCAACCACTACATCAATACTTTCAACAATTTTTCCAAGCCTTTTATTGTAACACTTGTATGCTTTGCTGTGGGGAGAGTAACTGAGAAGAATTCCTTCATCTGCTCTGGGTTAAAACTTGCCGATATTTTCATCAGTATTTTTGATGTAGCATTTACTCCCAAAAATTATGAAATATTATATCGAATGAGTCTCACCATACCGGAGCTCATGAGGGGTTTGAGTGTTGTTCACCCGGATGATTGTTTTGTTGAGAATAACAACTGCAGAAAATGCGGCTTCACCCCAGAAAGTTGCGGGAGTTCCAGACTCATCAAGCATAGCACGAGCCATTTGTTGAACCATTCTGTTCATCCTTTCCACTACTCCATTTTGTTGAGGAGTCTTGGCTATAGAGAATTCTCTTCTTATTCCATGTTCTTCACAAAAATCGAAAAATTCATTTGAGGTAAACTCCCCACCTTTATCAGATCTGAGGCATTTAATTTTGTTATCTGATTCCTTTTCAACCAAAGCTTTGAAGGATTTGAATTTTTTGAAGGCTTAATCTTTGTGCTTCATCAGTCCTATCCAAACCATCCTTGAATAGTCTTCAATGAATAATATAAAGTATTCTTCTCCTCGAGGCGACCTTTTCCTAGATGGACCACATACACCAGTATGGACAAGCTCAAGTGGCCTGCTAGTTGATCCTTCCTTCTCAGGGATGTTAGTTCTGGTTTTCTTACCAAACTGGCATGATTTGCATATTGTATTATCTGGAATTTTGATGTCTGGAAGACCACGAACTGCCTGGTATTTGCATGCTTTTCTTATCTTTGAGAAGCTTAGATGCCCCAACCTCCGGTGCCATAGCCAATGTTCATCATTCTTGCTAAGATAGCATTGTTGTTGTCCTGCTTTGAATATGTATAAATTATTTGAAGTTCTTATGCCTTTGATCACTGTTCCTCCTGTATCAAGATCACGAACACTACATCGATTTGATCGAAATATTACCTCTGTTCCTTGATCGCACATCTGACTGACACTCAATAGATTATGCTTTAAGCCATCAACATACATAATATTTCCTGCTTTGACCTTTTCTTTTAAAAGAACATAACCTTTATCTTTTATGAGTGCAGAGGTGTCATTTCCAAATGAGACCTTCTTCTCCTTCTCCAAGGCACTATATGACTGAAGTTTTTATTTATCACATGTCATATGTTTTAAACATCCACTGTCGATGTACCATTGATTTTCCTGCCCTTCTGCATATAAGGCTATACGACATCTTTCTGGTTGTGGTTCTTTCATTCTCCATGTTTTGATATTTGAGGCTTGCTCCTTCTCAGTTGCCTACCGAAACCTACTCCTGTATTCAGAATCTTCATGACCAAAATTATTACAAATAGAACATTATATTTCATTTTCAAGAGCAGAAATGTTATTGTAGGTCCTTTTCATGATCCCAGTCATACTCCTATGTTTTTGAGTTTCTCTAGTCATGATAGTTTTGTAGGAAACACACTGAGCTACTTTGTGTCCAAAGTTGTGACAAGAGAAACATTGGCCATTGAAGAAATTCCTGCGATTATGAACCCTGTGGACCGAACGATGGTAGTTTTCATTGACATTCATTCTTGAGGAAAATTGAGAATGATTTACCTGTGGTTTGTTGTAGCTTTTGTTTATCCTTGAAGCAGATTGTCCCTAATTTACTTGGTGATCTCTGTTCATTCTTGAAGAAAAATGTCCTTGATTTACCTGGTGAGCAGCATTGTGCCTTTGCTGTTGATTGTCAATTTGTTCACTTCTCCTTGCTGCATCAATATAACTTTTGGAGGTGGATGGCTTCTTCTTCATTATATCCCAAACCTGTCTTGATTAGTGGAGAAAATTGTACTTTGATAATCTCATCTAACATTTCAGATCCTTTAGCAAATCTAAGATTAAGAGCTTTAGTTTTCTCAATCTCTCTTCTAAGTCCCACTATTTCACATTCTAACTTTTCATGATGTTTTTCACTTTCAGCCAATTGGAATTGCAGAGTATGAATAATCATATTTTTCTCTTCTAAACAAATTTTGAGTTTAGAAATCTCTTCATAAAGACCTTCTTCATCTATAGCATCCATGAAATCATCATCTTCAAAAGCCATTATAAGTCTATAATTATTACCTTGTTCATCTTCATCACTATTTGAAAATCCATCACTATCTTCATGAGTGTAATAGCTTTTCTTATTTACATTATGTTTCTTGTTCCATCTAATAGGTTCCTTACCTTTTATGAGGACACTTGGCAGCATAGTGACTGACTCTTCCACAAGCAAAACATTTGAAAGGTAACTTACCTCTGAATCTTCCAGCACCTCGTTGAAGGTTCTTGACAAAATTTGATTCTTCCTCTTCTTCTGACATATGTCCTGAGTCATAAAAATCTCCTTTTCCTAAGGCCTTGAATGCGGCTTCTCCTCTGTCTGATGGTCCCCCTTTCCTCATTTCATAAGCGGCTATAATTTCGTGTAGTTGCGACATGGTAATTTTCTGTAGATTCTCCTTTTCTTCTATTGCAGAAACTTTTGATTCAAACTTAGAAGACAAAGATCTCAGAGCCTTTTCAACCACAACAACCTCTTTTATTTCTTCACCCAATTTTTTCATACAATTTACAATCTCATTTATACGTAGGAAATAGTTAGCCACACTTTCATCATTGTACATTATGAGATTTTCATATTGAATTCTGAGGGTTTGAAGTTTTGCTCTTTTTACCTGTTCATCTCCTTCATAGCTCAGAACGATCTTGTCCCATATTTCTTCTGCGGTTTTATACTGCATAACCTTGACGAATTTTGATTGAGATAGACATCCTAATAGAGTATTGACATCCTTTGCATTAGTTTCAAACTGCTTCTTCTAAGCCGGATCTGTAGGAGTTGCTGATGGAAAAGTGTACCCTGTATCTATGATATCCCAGACTTCTGTACCAAGAGATTAAAGATAGGCTGTAACTCTTACCTTCCAATAGACGAGGTTGGTCCCATCAAAAATTGGTGGCCTAATTGATGCTTCTCTCTCATAGCTGCTCATGATGATAGATCTTCCTTCAAGCGATAAAGATTCTTCTGAAGGACCCGATCTGATACCAATTGTTGGAAATAATACTGAGAGGAGGGGTGAATCAGTATTATCTGGTCAATTATTTTCTTTTTCAAACCCAGAAGATATACACTACTTCAGTTACAGAAAACCGCGTATAATGCAACTACAGATAAGGAAACCCGCGTATACCATACAGACTTATAATTTAAAATATTCTATAGATGTTGAACATTAATCTATGCATCAAGATCATATAAACAATAACCAGGAACGAAAAATAGAGCAGAAGACAATCACACACAAGAACACAAGATATAAGGTGGAAACCCAATGTGGGTGAAAACCACCTACTACAACATGTCTCTATCTTTTCAATTAGAAACTTCTTTTTACAATGATTCTGTACTGGTGCAGTCCTTTACCAGTACGTAGGCTGCTACCTGCAGAGAGCTACAACCCTCTCTCATTTTCTAGCTTCTCTTGGAAGGGAGCTACAACCCCCTTAGTTCTTATACTAGTTGAGATACTAGTACGCAGGCTGCTACTTACAGAAGAATACAAGCTTCTCTTCCTTCCACGGACCGCGTTTCATAAATTTTCATACTGGATCCACAAATAATATCAATCAAACATCAAGAATTTCTGCATCAACGAATCACCTTTTCACCAATCAAAACTAAATCAAAATAAACACTTCTCTGACGACTGTACCCAGATCATAATAACAGTAATCACTCCCCACTTCTGAACCCAGAACATTGTAGCAATAAACAGAAGCAGCTAGAACATAAATCAAGAGATGTATGCTACTTCACTATTTAGAAATTAATTAACCCAGATTATCAGATTTATAGATCAAGCGTGCGCCACATATCATAGATCAAAATCATATAGAGATACCACTATTCCAGCCTTAAGATTTTGACCCATCAATAGAACTTATCCTTCTCCTTGCGCTCAGGTTCCTTCTTCATTCAGATCTAGATATGTACCATAACCCAATCACAGTAATCTAGATCTAGCACTTTATCAGATATTCAATAATTCAGAAGATGCCTTGCCAAATGATCTCCTTCCTCTTTTATAGCCTTAGGCCTTTCACAATACCACGGGCCAAAAACCATAAAAATTCAATACCATGGACCCAATACTTGGTATCAACACTTATGACGAGATACCATGGTCGAAAACCATAGGTTCAAATACCAAGGACTAAATACCATGGACCAAAACCATAAGATCAAAAACTATCGGACTAATACCATGAGCCAACCATAAGATTTCCCATGTGCGTGCGCTTTTCTCTACATGAAAGTGCATGAACTATTCTCTGCATGAAAGTGCATGAACTTTTCTCTGCATGAAAGTGCGTGAAATTTTCTCTGCATGAAAGGAAGTTTTCTCTTCATGAAAGTGCGTGAAATTTTCTCTGCATGAAAGTGCGTGAACTTTTCTCTGCATGAAAGGAACGTTTCTCTGCATCAAAGTGCGTGAACTTTGCTGCACTATAATTTATCATCTGAGATGAGTGAGTTGCCATCAAGTACAACATATGTATCATAATGCCAACAATAGTGCCTCCCAGTCTTTGCCATTGGAGCGATATTGGCTAGTGATCTCTGCCTGTGAGTAGTAAGATTGAGGTTGAGAGGCCTCTTCCAAGATGGATTGCATTGTTGGAAAACAAAAATCTATCCAATCGAGAGGCAATTTGATGTGCACCTGCTTGTTTGTTATTCCAAGTGTAGATTCCATTGTTGAATGGCATATCTATGAGCTAGTTGTTTTGGATGAAATTTTTTAAATAAATTCTTTCATAATCTAATTTGGTCCTACCTCCTCTTTTTTCTTCCAGATTTGTAATCATATTGAAGTCTCCTCCTGTAATCTAGAGTGGATGTGTTCTATTGGAATTTATCAAAGATAAAGTATTCAATATGTCTATCTTATGCATTGCCTCCTAGGGGAAGTACACATTGGTTAGGTGGCCATGCACATTTGTCCCTGTTATATGAAAGGTGGCTTGAATGAAGTGCTTACTCATATGAATCTTAGTAAGCGTGATAGCTCATTCATCCTAGACTATTGCTAGACCTCCTGAAGCTCCTAAGGCATCCACTGCTCCTACTTGACTACCTGGCCATGCTTTTGCAAGGGTTTGACCCAGTATTGTAGAGTTGCATTTAGTTTCTTGCATGAAGAAGACTTAGGGTTTCTCCTGCTGAATCATGTTTTTCTATCAATCTGTATTTCCCTGGGCTATTTAGCCTTCTAATATTCCATAAAGTGAGCTTCATGATTCATTATTGGGTAGGGGATTGTAATACTTTGTAAGCTTGGACTATCTTCCTGATTCCACCAGTATTTCCCCAATGAGGATGGTTCTTCGAAGATCCGTTTCCCTTCCTATTTTTTTATTATCTTTAGGAATTTTTTTTCCATCCCATTGACTTCCAGGCTGAATGCCTACGGTTCTTCGTTGTTGTGCTCTGGACAGGATGACTTCCAAGTTTTCCAGTTGTCTTTATGGGATCTTGTCATATTCGTTTTTCTTGCAAGCTTGTTCTAATCCAAGCATGTCCAGATTTCCAATATCTATGCTTTCAGGCTCCTCTTCCATGTGTTGGGCTTTGCTCCTTTCCTCTGTTATTTCTATTACATCCACGGTTCCTTGCTGCACATTGTCAACTTCCATGCCCTAAGATTTCCATTTTGGATTCATACTGGGTGAGGAGGTGGTGGGATATATGGATTGCTAAGGCTTCTGGGGTTTCTTTGAGCTAGTGGGAATGAATTGTGATGTCATCTTGGGCGTCTGCTCAAAGTGTGATGGATTCTCAAAGTCATTCAGATCCGGCTGGGCTAAGGCCTCAAAGCTATTGCTGGTGGATGGCATGGAAGTATTGGTGGAAGGTTTTATAGGGTTTGAAATGGGTTTTTTGTGGTTATTTTTGTAGTTGCTGACCTTGGTAAATCCATCCGAGTCAGGTTTATCTTAGGAGGTAGAGGTCAGGGTTTTCAGATTTGATGGGCAATCATGAAAGAGATGACCAAGGGCATGGCATTTTCTGCATCGAAATGTGGCATGTTCATAATCTATTGACTGAATCCATTCAAAATCATCATGATATAAACTTATCGCATCTAGAAGAGCCTTGCTTAGATGGATATAAACGCAAATGCGAGTGTAGGAAGTATATCCTCTGAGCTTTGTCTTCTCCACAATTTTGATGAATTCCCGTAGTCCACTACCAATATCTTGTAATGAATCTTCATCCCAGTATTCCAGTGGAAGAGAATAGAGGCGGATCCATACTGGTGCCCAACTTAGATCTTCTTTGTCCAGGTTGAATTTTTCAATCCAGTCTCTTAGATATAGACCAGATGCATTAAAAAAGTATGGTCCTCCATCAAGGACTTTGTTTCTATCTTCTATACAGTTGAAAACTGTCGTAAAGAATCCCTTAGGCCCCAACTATAGGTTAATGTGCCCTTTTAGTTTCCATTTGGCTGCGATCCATCCATGCAAATATTTCTTTGTAGGCCAGAAGCCTATAAATTTCCCTATTAAGGAATGATCCTTCATGTACTGGATTTGAGTATTGATTCTCTGACTTGGGAGCTCAATCCTAGGTCTTTCAGTTGCAACAGGCTTATAGGTAGTCGATGTCGCTTTGGGAGCTGCATTACTATTTGTATTGTGTGTCTGTATACCAGGTCCCGTTCCCATTTCTTCCTGGGCCTTTTTCCTAGTATCTTCTGTGTGCTTCTGAATGTTTTCTGGATCATTGAGGGGGAGGCGTCGTATCCTCCCCCTAGGGGATGTCCATGATTTGTGCACTATTCCTTGTCATTTTTTGTTGTTTGTACTACTAGAGAGCTATGACAGAGTCGCCATGCTCTATGTAGGTCTGCGGTTGCAGGTTTGACCCAAACCCTAAATCTCCATGGTTTCGCTCCCAACTGGTGCAAAATATGCATAAAAAACGAGTAAATAAATAGTGTTACTAATATGTAAATTGTAAATTGATAAATGCTTGGTATCTACTATTTAGTGTTACTAATATGTAAATTGTAAATTGATAAATGCTTAATATTTAATATTTACATGATAGAAAAAATAAAAAAAAACTCAAATCAAATTTAAACATTAATGTACACTTTATATGTATACTTATAATATTTTTAATAAATGTAGTTTTGATACTATTAATGAAAATATATTTTAATTATGTTGTTAAACTTAAGTGGAATGTGCAATCTTCAAAAGAAATTAAACACTATAAATTTATAATAAATTTTAAAATTAGGATAGTTATATCATTTTTCAAAATTCACTTTAAATAAAAAATATAAATTAAATATAATCATAATAATCCTATAATAATTCTTTGTAAACTAAAAAAATTACAAATATTATAATAAATTGTTTTTTATATTATAATTAATATAATACAATATCTAAAATAAGTTTATGATTAAAATTCTAATATTTTATATTAAATAATTATTTGTTCTTAACTAATATATATATATACTTTATTTTTAAAAATTTAAAATAAATTATTTTTTAAAATCCAATAACTAATATATAATTTTATAAATATTTCAATACTCGGTCAATTTTCTTTTACTTCATTCCAGATTCTCCCGGCTGATATCCAAATCTTAATCTTGTTGTATGAATTGAGTGTTCAATTTCATTGAGAAAAAGCCATTTCTTCTTCAACAATGTTTTTGTAATTTGATCTAATAACGTTTTGTTAGATAAACCATTCACTGATATATAATTGTATTTTATAATTATATAAATATCTGAATATATATTTTTACCAAAATCTGATAACCAATATAAAAATATTTTTTTATATGATACATTGTAAACAATTATGTGATATAGTACCAACGATAGAAAAAAACATATGATTATATTTTTGCAATACAACAATGAGTTTGTTAAAAATTTCTTTTTTGAAATATAACGATTTAAATTAAAAAAATAAACTTTAAAGTTAAAGCAGTATTAAAATATAATTGTTAATATCTCAATGAAAACTAGATATATTTTATTATTCTCTATCATTTATGTCATTGTCTAAAAATAATTTTTTTACCAGGTTCCTTAATATATAATAAACAATATATATTAATCTCTTTCATTAAGTTAAATGACAAAAAACTTGACGGTGGAAAATTTAGCCATACACTCTCACACCAAAAAAAATGCATGGTTCATTTTTAATTAGCCTTATTAGTCCCTGCCCTCCGGGCTAGCAGGGACTATAGTAATCGGTTTTTGTCCCTGGCATTAGTTCGGCACAACAAGCAATAAACTTATTTTCACTTAACCAAAGTTCCTCCGCATTTCACATTAACCGATGGCGATATGTCCCACTTTGCCGATGCGTGTAACCAATGGCTAGAACGATCGTCTTATTTGGCCTCAGTACGAGGTATGAGGCCTGAAAACTTAGGAAAATGTTTTGGTTAATTAGTACAGGTTCCCGTCAGTGAAGTAATGCTATCTTTGGGATAGCATTAGTTGGGTCACATTTAATGTTAATTGGCTAACATTACGGAGAATTGGGGAATTGGGGGTATGGTCGTAGGTTAAGTTTATTAAAACGCGGACATATGTTATCCCTTATATGTTGCCAGTCGACAGATCTGTGGTGTAGGTGTCAATCGGCTCGCAGCTGAAGGGCTTAACTGTTTCCCCTTGCGATCAGTTGAACTGTTCCCCGCCGGTCCAAGAGTTTATCTGCCGTCCTAGTTTAAGCAAGGGAGCAAGGGAGCCTTAGATCTGAAGATCCATGGCTGAAATCATAGGTCAGTGCTACCAGTGCTCTGTCCTGAGGCTATTTACCAGTGGACATGCAAGATCACATCACTGCAGTGCTGGGGATGCTCATGGCTCTACCCAATGGTCATGGCCTCGCCTACACTTCTAAGCCTCTGGGTTATTGCACACAAGTCCTGGGACAGCGAACCCAAAGAATCATGCGACAAGTTTGCAATCTTGGACTACAGAAACCATATTTCCATTCTGAGTTCATGGACCTGTTGGAGCACAGACATTCGACAATCCGGCTCTTCCTTGCCGATCAGAGCAAAAGCATCAGAAGATCCTGATCAATCAAGCTATCAGCATACACCAGCTGATCCTGATCAATCAAGCTATTCGTAGCCGGTCCGACAAACTGATGTATGATGCTGGCGCTACCTTCGTGTGGCCCTGGCTCGTGGCCCGAATGCACCGCATAAAGCTTCAATATGGCTTTCCCCTCTTCCTGATAAGAAAATGTGTTCTCTTTCTCATTGTAATTGGTTATGGGGACAATTGCCCTGATCCTGAATCCACAGCCACATCTCTTGGAAGCATAGCGCTCTCTCTTCAAAACCCCCGACGATCTCTTGGTATTGGGCTCCTGGGCCCTGTGGCAGGCGTAGTCCTTGACCTCGGCCATGAAGGGTTTGTAACGAATGTACAGGGATGATGCGAGCTGGGTTCGGACTGGGCTAGAAAAGTTGGCTGAGCTAGGATAGGCGGGGAAAGATAGGTGGGGAAAGACTGAGCTGCAACAGGGCGAGGTGGTTATACATGCTGTAGTACTCCCCACTTATCCATATCTCGACGGTGCAGTTTCGTATCCGGATCTTTACTAGGGGTTAGTTCTTTCCGGGCGTAGTGGCCGCTGGTCTGTGTGTCGACTGTCGGTGCACTTTATATTATAACAACGCTCTCTTTGTGCAAACACTTCATCCCTTTCTGTATAGGCCCTTCCCGAACTTAAATATATCTAATCTGTATGGTGACTCGAACTGGCGACGTGCTGCCTGTAGCGATGCTATGGAGGCTTACCAGAGGTTCTTCTCAGCACTTGGCATCAGGTGGCCTTTGAGAAAGCGTAGCCAGAGGAGAAACGATGTTTTCAGGGAATGAATTTCAAACTTGAATTTGGCAATCGGGAATTCACAGTATTCAATCGGGAATTCACAGTTCGTTCCTTTGCATTCGTTAAGCAAGGAAGAACAAGGTATGCTGAAAGTGGCAGAGGGAGAAGAATGTCATGGACAAGGTTGAACAGCAGGGCATCGGATTTATGCCAGCAACTAGGGTGGCATGGCAGTGACATTTGTTCAGTGAGCTATGACAGTTGTTGGGCCATGACGTAGGTTAGTTCGAGGCTGATTTGATGGGGGTTATGCGAGGCTCATTTGATGGAGGTTGAGTAAGTCAGGTGATATATACGTGTTGTTCATTCTATTTTACATTATGCATACAGCGTCAGCTACGTGTAAGTTAGTTTAGTAACTTTTCTTGTTATATAATAAATTTACGGTTGATTTGGTTAATTCACTTCCGCTTTCGCTTTTGTTTTTCTTGAGCTTTCAGGTGCTGTTTTCTAGCCGACCCTCCTGTTTGTCTGCCTTTTCTTTCCCAGGCCGACCCTCCCGTTTGTCTCCCTTTTCTTTCGCAGGTACTCTCGCCCGGAGTTCAGTGGACATTTCCAGTCTCGAAGGTACGGACAATGGTTCTCATACCTGCTCTATCAGCTTCTGCTTCTTTAATTGTTAGAATTTTTGAGCATTGAAAGTCTATTTTTCTGTTAGCTTGATTTCATCTGCATTTTTTTAGCTAAGACATCCTCTACATTGTGCTTGTACTTAGCTTCTCAGTGTTCTACTTTGAAAGAAATTTCGAGGTTTGCTATGAATACAGTGTTCTTTTTGCTTCTGGCTTAATGCCCCTGTGTTTAGGGCTGGGTTTTGGCTATAAGTTTGAGATGTATCTCTGTGAACACAGAGTATTCCTCAAGGGATTTTCCCGTTTTCATTCATGCAAGGGAAGTTAACACATTTTCCTACCCATCTCTGTATTTGTAACATTTCATGTGGCTATTGTTATTATCTGCATCCGGGCTTTCTCTTCAATTTATTTAATTGTCTGGATGTCATAGGTTTGGTCTTAGACTATTTTGCATCCTCAAAGTTTCCCTGTATTTTATTCATTTCCGTGACTACAAATCCCATCCTATCCATTAACAAATTTTGTCATTTGAAATGTACGTTGAAGCCAGGTTTAGCATACAATCTAAATAGCTCAAAGAATCTGAAGTTTCTGCTTGCATAAATAAATGCAAATGCATGGTCATTGTAACTGTAAATGTTCATATTTTTATGCGGGAACTTTATCTTCCCTTTTCATGACAAATATTTATCCTCATTATCTCCTTTCATGAACATTTTTATGATGGAACTTATTTCTTCCCTTTTTATGACAAATATCCTCATTCTCACCATTCATAACCATTTTTGAGTTTCCTAATCTGACGGAATAAAAATATTTTTGAGGTTCTCAATGTTCAAAATAAAATGTTTTGGTAATGAAACTGCTGCTCATTGATAATTTTGGTAATGAAACTGCTGCTCATTGATAATTTCTCCTAGAGCAAATCTCTGTTTAAGGCTAGTTCATCTATATACCTAAGTGATGCAAAATACTATGATACCTCTATGGAACAGTTGGAGCTCATAGGGCCTGTCATTTTAAGTGGAAAGTCTGACTGTGGGCATAGCCATGACTAGTCACATAAGAGGCTGCAATGAATCATGGATTGCATTGATCAATGCATTTCTATAAGATTCATATCTGAGACAAAATATGGGGATAAAACTAGTCTTTTTTCTCTTTCTAGAAAAATATTACATGGCACAAGATTTTACTCCATTAGTGCTTGATAAATTGATCTCTACTCGTTAGCTGTCTGTGTATAATTTCAAGGAAAACGATAACATCATGGACTGTTGTCTGTGTATAATTTCAAGGAAAACGATAACACCAAAGTCCTTGAGACAAAAATATCCAAAGGGCGGGTCACAAGACCTGGAGAGTTTTAACCTTGTAACTATACTCTATGCATATCAGGTTCATCGTTTAGAGCATGGACCTTTTCATTGCTTTATCCTTTATACCTCTTCTAACATGTAAATTTTAAGTCTGACTGTGGGCATAGCCATGACTAGTCACATAAGAGGCTGCAATGAATCTGACTATTAACATCTTTTGCTCCATCCTCTCCCTTCTCAGGGGCCCTGTTGCCATTAATAATCATCAGGATACTAGCTTAATGAAATATGTTTTGAGGTCATTCTGCAATTGGGTTCATTGTTTGGTCTCTATAGCCATTTTATTATAGGTCATTTATCCATTTTTCTATAAGAGGATAGTAACAACAATGGATAGATATAGTTTAATACAAACCCTGCTGCTCTGCTGCATGGCAGATTCTCAGTTTTCTTTTTGCTCCTAGAGCTCATAGGGCCTGTCATTTTAAGTGGAAAGTTATGCTATAAATTGAGGTGAAACTGCTTCTCATTAATAATTTTTTCCCAGAGAAAATCTCTGTTTAAGGCTAGTTCATCTATATACCTAAGTGAGGCAAAATACTGTAATGGCAAAATGCAACAGTTGCAACTTGCTGTAAGTCGGACTGTGGGCATAGCCATGAGTAGTCACATGTTATTATCTACATCCGGGCTTTCTCTTCAATTTATTTAATTGTCTGGATGTCATAGGTTTGGTCTTAGACTATTTTTCATCCTCAAAGTTTCCCTGTATTTTATTCATTTCCGTGACTACAAATCCCGTCCTATCCATTAACAAATTTTGTCATTTGAAATGTATTTTGTCATTTGAAATGTACGTTGAAGCCAGGTTTAGCATACAATCTAAATAGCTCAAAGAATCTGAAGTTTATGCTTGCATAAATAAATGCAAGTGCATGGTCATTGTAACTGTAAATGTTCATATTTTTATGCGGGAACTTATATCTTCCCTTTTCATGACAAATATTTATCCTCATTATCTCCTTTCATGAACATTTTTATGATGGAACTTATTTCTTCCCTTTTTATGACAAATATCTTCATTCTCACCATTCATAACCATTTTTGAGTTTCCTAATCTGGGGGAATAAAAATATTTTTGAGGTTCTCAATGTTCAAAATAAAATGTTTTGGTAATGAAACTGCTGCTCATTGATAATTTTGGTAATGAAACTGCTGCACATTAATAATTTTTCCCAGAGCAAATCTCTGTTTAAGGCTAGTTCATCTATATACCTAAGTGATGCAAAATACTGTAATGGCAAAATGCAACAGTTGCAACTTGCTGTAAGTCTGACTGTGGGCATAGAAACTATTTATCAGAGAGATCATATATATAATACAGACCCTGTTGCTCTGCTGGATCCCAGTTTTGATAGCTTATCTGTAATAACCCTGTCTTTAAATCACTAGCTAGGTGTATTACATGCTTTGGCTTCGATTTTAGGGTTTCTTCAACTACATTTTCTAGTTGGGGTTTGGTCTCGCTTTATCCTTTATACCTCTTCTAACATGTAAATTGTAAGTCTGATTGTGGGCATAGCCATGACTAGTCACATAAGAGGCTGCAATGAATCTAACTATTAACATCTTTTGCTTCATCCTCTCCCTTCTCAGGGGCCCTGGTGCCATTAATAATCATCAGGATACTAGTTTAATGAAATATGTTTTCAGGTCATTCTGCAATTGGGTTCACTGTTTGGTCTCTATAGCCATTTTATTATAGGTCATTTATGCATTTTTCTATAAGAGGATAGTAACAACAATGGATAGATATAGTTTAATACAAACCCTGTTGCTCTGCTGCATGGCAGATTCTCAGTGTTCTTTTTTGCTCCTAGAGCTCATAGGGCCTGTCATTTTAAGTGGAAAGTTATGCTATAAATTGAGGTGAAACTGCTGCTCATTAATAATTTTTTCCTAGAGCAAATCTCTGTTTAAGGCTAGTTCATCTATATACCTAAGTGAGGCAAAATACTGTAATGGCAAAATGCAACAGTTGCAACTTGCTGTAAGTCTGACTGTGGGCATAGCCATGACTAGTCGCATAAGAGGTTGCAATGAATCATGGATTGCAATGATGGCATTCTGCAATTCGGTTCACTGTTTGGTCTCTATAGCCATTTTATTATAGGTCATTTATCCATTTTTCTATGCATATCAGGTTCATCGTTTAGAGCATGGACCTTTTCATTCCTTTATCCTTTATACCTCTTCTAACATGTAAATTGTAAGTCTGACTGTGGGCATAGCCATGACTAGTCACATAAGAGGCTGCAATGAATCTGACTATTAACATCTTTTGCTCCATCCTCTCCCTTCTCAGGGGCCCTGTTGCCATTAATAATAATCAGGATACTAGCTTAATGAAATATGTTTTCAGGTCATTCTGCAATTGGGTTCACTGTTTGGTCTCTATAGCCATTTTATTATAGGTCATTTATCCATTTTTCTATAAGAGGATAGTAACAAAACAATGGATAGAGTATATTTAATACAAACCCTGCTGCTCTGCTGCATGGCAGATTCTCAGTGTTCTTTTTTCTCCTAGAGCTCATAGGGCCTGTCATTTTAAGTGGAAAGTTATGCTATAAATTGAGGTGAAACTGCTGCTCATTAATAATTTTTTCCCAGAGCAAATCTCTGTTTAAGGCTAGTTCATCTATATACCTAAGTGAGGCAAAATATTGTAATGGCAAAATGCAACAGTTGCAACTTGTTGTAAGTCTGACTGTGGGCATAGCCATGAGTAGTCACATGTTATTATCTGCATCCGGGCTTTCTCTTCAATTTATTTAATTGTCTCGATGTCATAGGTTTGGTCTTAGACTATTTTGCATCCTTAAAGTTTCCCTGTATTTTATTCATTTCCGTGACTACAAATCCCGTCCTATCCATTAACAAATTTTGTCATTTGAAATGTACGTTGAAGCCAGGTTTAGCATACAATCTAAATAGCTCAAAGAATCTGAAGTTTCTGCTTGCATAAATAAATGCAAATGCATGGTCATTGTAACTGTAAATGTTCATATTTTTATGCGGGAACTTATATCTTCCCTTTTCATGACAAATATTTATCCTCATTATCTCCTTTCATGAACATTTTTATGATGGAACTTATTTCTTCCCTTTTTATGACAAATATCTTCATTCTCACCATTCATAACCATTTTTGAGTTTCCTAATCTGGGGGAATAAAAATATTTTTGAGGTTCTCAATGTTCAAAATAAAATGTTTTGGTAATGAAACTGCTTCTCATTGATAATTTTGGTAATGAAACTGCTGCTCATTGATAATTTTTCCCAGAGCAAATCTCTGTTTAAGGCTAGTTCATCTATATACCTAAGTGATGCAAAATACTGTAATGGCAAAATGCAACAGTTGGAACTTGCTGTAAGTCTGACTGTGGGCATAGAAACTATTGATCAGAGAGATCATATCTATAATACAGAACCTGCTGCTCTGCTGGATGCCAGTTTTGATAGCTTATCTGTAATAACCCCGTCTTTAAATCACTAGCTAGCTGTATTACATGCTTTGGCTTCAATTTTAGGGTTTCTTCAACTACATTTTCTAGTTTGGGTTTGGTCTCGCTTTATCCTTTATACCTCTTCTAACATGTAAATTGTAAGTCTGACTGTGGGCATAACCATAACTAGTCACATAAGAGGTTGCAATGAATCTGACTATTAACATCTTTTGCTTCATCCTCTCGCTTCTCAGGGGCCCAAACTAATCAAGGTAACAACACAGAGAATAGTATTATGCACAGATCTAGAATTACATTGAACACATTTTTCTTATAAACCTAATAGCTTGTACTCATATGTGTACAGGTAACTACCATGAAAAGACAACACGAAGACACTACTGCTCCAGGTGCTGCTCCAGAACATTTCCCTCTCCCAGAAACTTCGAGCATGTCAGAAACTCAGAAAAGGTAACTAAACAACCTCTAAATCTTTCCTTACAAGTTTCATAATACAAAGATTATGTTAATTCATATTCTTTTTAATATTGTAGAAAGTTTCATAATACAAAGATTACGTTAATTCAGATTCTTTTTAATATTGTTCTACAGGCATTATGCTAATTCAGATTCTTTTTAATATTGTTCTACAGGCAAAAAGGTGAAGAGCAATCTGAACTAAGCTCGAGTCATGATTTATGCGCTCCAATTACAATACAGGAGCTGAAAAGCCTCAAACAAGGAAGAATCTTTCACAGGGATGTTCTTGTTATTTATAAGACAATTGTTGATCAAGCACACAGCATCCAATTGTTACGCGCTGACCTAGTAGATAGCAAAGGCAATATGGCAATCACACTCAATGTGCCACATAATCTCATTCCTACTGCCGAGCAGAAACTTGTAGTCGGCCAAGGAATTTGTATAAAAGATTTTAAAGTCTCTCCGAAAACAGTTTATGACCATTTAGACTGCAACTGGATATTAGTTTTAAATGAGAAAAGTATCATAGAAACTATCCCAGCAGTGTGTACAGAATACAGATTTGTACCGACAACCACTATTAGCCAACTGACAAACACAACTAGATTTGCAATCGGTACAGTAGCTGGTCTTGTAACATCAGCTAAAGAAATAGGTAGCCAATATGTGCTAAATATCAAGGATGGCCAATGTCAAAAAGACACAGCTTCGGTATATACAAACTCAACAATTTATACTTTTTACATTTACTTAGAAGCAATTGCATTAGTGTTAACCCTTGGTACATTTTGCAATGCAGGTTTATCTTTTCATTGCATTAGTGTTAACCCTTCCTACATTTTGCAATGCAGGTTTATCTTTTCAATACATTTAAGCCAATTTTCAAATTAATACAACAACAAATTTCAAAACAAGAAGCACCAATGGTGCTGTTTCGAAATGTTGTCAGAGGACCCCACGCATCTCTACGCACATGCAGATCCACTTTCATAACAGCGGTCAAATCGAACAGAGTACTAGCAGACCTGAGCAAACTAGCAATGGCAACAACAAAGGTTGTTTCCTAGTCCACAAAATATAATTTCTAATTCTTTATTTGTTGTTTTTCTAAATTATTCGCTATTCTTCCAATTTATCTTTTTTATTACAAGATCTAATGCTAAAACTCCACTGCAACCTATTCTCCTAAATTATCATCTTTCATATATCGTCTTTGTAGTATTTTTTTATTACAATATTTAATTTTTTATTAAAATATCTAACCTTAAAATTGTACTTCAACATGAAGCAGGTCAAAGTAATGTTAACCATAGCAGATATACATGCAGACCCATTTGTCATAATCTGCAACAACTGCTCTGTTCCAGCAGACCCATTTGGAACAGTTTCTGTAGATCAACTTAACTGTTCCACGTGTCAAGAGTTAACAACATACCAACGCTGTTTACAATTGCATTGTGTCATCCAAACAGAAGGAAATGTTCAGCACAAGTGCATCCTAAAAGGCAATTTGCTTTTGGAGCTTTGTCCATCTCTAACAGGACTGACATATGAGAAATATCTAGAAGACGTTACTGATGTCACGTACAGCTTACGAGATTTCCATGTACACAGGAGCTTCCTGTTAGATAGTTCGGATGTCATTGTGCGTAGAGAATGACTTATTTTACCGTTTGTAACCTTTATTTTACCGTTTGTAACCTGCTGCTCAAGAAGAACTGGAACTATGAATTTTTGTCGAAGAATTTTTGTTTGGAGCTTAGTTGTCATTCAAGATAACCTTTATTTTACCGTTTGTAACCTGCTGCTCAAGAAGAACTGGAACTATGAATTTTTGTTGAAGAATTTTTGTTTGGAGCTCAGTTGTCATTCAAGACCTGGATATCCATGTAATATATTTGTATTCTTATCACTGTTTTGGAACTTGTTTCTTTTCTTATCTGATTACTTTTTCGAACTACTTATTTCGAACTACTTATTTATTGAACTTTAGTTCTTAATTATTCAAGAACTAATATTTGTATTCTTATCACTATTTTGGAACTTGTTTCTTTTCTTATCTGATTACTTTTTCGAACTACTTATTTATTGAACTTTAGTTCTTAATTATTCAAGAACTAACTGCCTTCTTCTCTAATTAGTCATTCAACATTACTATTTTGAACCAAGTAGTCATTTAAAAACTAAGTGACTCGTGTTTGAGGGGGAGAGCTTTAATAAAATTGTCATACAACATCTCCATGAGGATTTTGTTTAACCTTTGATATTGCAAGATCCTAATTTGGTATCTTTTTCAAGATGCATCCTTTTACTGTCCTCGTAATTTTGTCTTATTGCTTGTTGAACTGCTATTTCGGACTGCCATTGGCTCAGGTGTGTTGTGGTCCATGTGGTACTAAATCCTAAATCAGCTGACATTAGCTCAGGTGTGTTGTGGTCCATGTGGTACTAAATCCTAAATCAGATGTACTTTAAGAAGGCACAGGATTTTGAGTATGGTTTAGGTGTTTATTTGCTGAAAGACAGTAACAGTAAGCAGTGAAGAGCTCAGTTGAAAGACAGTAACAATAGCGACCTATGACAGTCTATGGGGATGGAATGTAACATCCAGGAGTTAAGCTAACAGGAAAAAGGTAAGAGACCTATGCCAGTTTTGATTACTCAACTTTGAACCTCAATAAGTACTTATATCACTTAATCTAGCCTCCTGAGCAGTTGTCATCACTATGGACAAAGCCTTCACTTCTGAGTTGTTTTTCCTTGTTGTGGGCTGTTTTTTCTGCAGAAAACATCGTAACTCTTCGATTGCTTAAAACACAAAAGTTACAGTCTATATCCAGGGCAAGTTACAATCACAAAAGTTACAGTCTTATATCCAGGGCAAGTTACAGTCTATATCCAGGGCAAAAATTGGCTTCTTAAAAATTAAAATAACAGTGAAGAGCTCAGTTGAAAGACAGTAACAGTAGTTATCTATGACAGTCTATGGGGATGGAATGTAACATCTAGGGGTCAAGCTAACAGTAAAGGTAAGAGATCTATGCCAGTTTTGATAGATTATCTGTAAAGAAGCCACTGGGATTTGTTTCATCTATGTCACCCTTACCTGCCACACTCTGTTTCTTAAGTTTCATGCTGATGCTGTTTGTTTAATCCTTTAAATAGAGCCCAAGTTCTATTTAGTTTTAGTAATTGTTGCATCAATTTAGGGTTGCATTCCAGCATTCGTTGATATGTTTTTCTGGGGTTTTGTTTTGCCTAATTGTCTCTTTTGCGGAACCTTTTTTTCAGTGCTAGGGTTTATCAAAAGGATCTGGAAGCAATTGCTTAAAGTGCCATAAAGTGCTCGATTCTATTGCTGGATTTGTAAAGACCACCGGTGCAATAGCGATCTTGAAATTATTGCATCAGCAGAGCCCAAGTTCTAATTCACTGCATTTTTTTCCCTTGGTTTTCCCAGATAACCATACTGGGAAGCATTGCATTGTTAGAATATTTTGGAAAATACTAGATCATTGTGTCACATATTTCTATCCCAAGAAGCAAATTGTCGTAAGAAACTATGGTGAGCTAGATTATTCTTGTAGAAAGAATGGTCAATCAGTTGTCGTTTTTATGTGTCACATACTGGAGTTGTCAGCAGGCAGCAGTGATGGTCAAATCAAGGCTTGTCTGTTTAATTAATTGCAGATTGTTTGTAAGCAAATATGGTGTTTTGTGAAAATATTAATACCAATAAGTTTCTTTACTATTCCCATCAGCCTTGTATAGTTCTGGTGTGATAGAAATTTCAATGTCCCACTATATTTCTAGTGCATATCTCTTTTACAGCTTACAAGTATTATGAAAATGATGGAAGGATGATTAGCAATAACAATTGATGTGCTCTCTATTCAGGTGGTGGCTCATTTGTCAGCCATTTATCCAAAAGATGTAGAAGCACCTTCTGCGGGGCTAGACGACATGATGAAACTTGCCTAATTGCATGAGCCAGGTGTTCTACAAAATTTGTATGCTAGATTTGATCTTGATAAAATTTATGTAAGGGGCCTGCTTTGTTGTGCTTCTTTCTAACTAACACGTTTAGTGTTTTGGATACTTTTGAGAAGTACCTTCCTGTTTTACTACAATGGCACTTTAGAACTACCTAAAGCTATTCTGCTCTAATGGAACAACATCTTATTGACAGACATAGACAGGGAATATATTGATTGTTGTCAATCCTTTCAAAAAACTTCCACACTTGTATGACACCCGTATGATGGAACAATATAAAGGTGCTGCTTTTGGAGAGCTAAGTCCTCATGTTTTTGCAGTGGCAGATGCCTGTTACAGGTACCATCATGTCCTGGAGCAACAAGTCCTAGAAGTAAGAAACAACTGCATTCTTTGTCATACATATGGTTATAGGTAATGCTTCTCCATAGCTTATAGTGTACTTGTTGCTGTATTACTAAAATAATGTGTACTGGTTATGTCTACAGTCAAATCCCGTTCTTGAAGCTTTTGGTAATTCAAAAACCGTCAAAAACAACAATTCCAGGTGACTCATAGAAGCGCAACTATGATTTATTTTGTAACTAGCCAATTGAACTAAGCTCAACAAAATGGATTTCAGAATGACAGTGAAACATATGGTGCTTGTACATCTCATGATTCATCTGATAGAAAAGCATCTGTGATGCAGTCGTTTTGGCAAATTTGTTGAACTCCAGTTCGACAAAAATGGAAAGATATCAGGAGCTGCTCTGAGGATGTACCTTCTAGAAATTTCTCGTGTTTGTCAGGTCTCTGATCCAGAGAGAAATTATCATTGTTTCAATGTGGTTCCTAATTGTCTCTTTTGCAGAACCTTTTTTCCAGTGCTAGGGTTTATCAAAAGGATCTGGAAGCAACTTATACAACAATTCATTAATATTAAAATTGATGTTTCATTAATTTTAGTTTAATCCTTTAAATAGAGCCCAAGTTCTATTTAGTTTTAGTAATTGTTGCATCAATTTAGGGTTGCATTCCAACATTCGTTGATATGTTTTTCTGGGGTTTTGTTTTGCCTAATTGTCTCTTTTGCAGAACCTTTTTTTCAGTGCTAGGGTTTATCAAAAGGATCTGCAAGCAATTGCTTAAAGTGCCATAAAGTTCTCGATTCTATTGCTGGCTTTGTAAAGACCACCGGTGCAATAGCGATCTTGAAATTATTGCATGAGCAGAGCCCAAGTTCTAATTCACTGCATTTTTTTCCCTTGGTTTTCCCAGATGACCATACTGGGACGCATTGCATTGTTAGAAGATTTTGGAAAATACTAGATCATTGTGTCACATATTTCTATCCCAAGAAGCAAATTGTCGTAAGAAACTATGTTGAGCTAGATTATGCTGGTAGAAAGAATGGTCGATCAACTGTCGTTTTTATATTTCACATACTGGAGTTGTCAGCAGGCAGCAGTGATGGTCAACTCAAGGCTTGTCTGTTTAATTAATTGCAGATTGTTTGTAAGAAAATATGGTGTTTTGTGAAAATATTAATACCAATAAGTTTCTTTACTATTCCCATCAGCCTTGTATAGTTCTGGTGTGATAGAAATTTCAATGTCCCTCTGTATTTCTAGTGCATATCTCTTTTACAGCTTACAAGTATTATGAAAATGATGGAAGGATGATTAGCAATAACAATTGATGTGCTCTCTATTCAGGTGGTGGCTCATTTGTGAGCCATTTATCCAAAAGATGCAAAAGCACCTTCTGCGGGGCTAGACGACATGACGAAACTTGCCTATTTGCATGAGCCATGTGTTCTACAAAATTTGTATGCTAGATTTGATCTTGATAAAATTTATGTAAGGGGCCTGCTTTGCTGTGCTTCTTTCTAACTAAAACGTTTAGTGTTTTGGATACTTTTGAGAAGTACCTTCCTGTTTTACTACAATGGCACTTTAGAACTACCTAAAGCTATTCTGGTCTAATGGAACAACATCTTATTGACAGACATAGACAGGGAATATATTGATTGCTCTCAATCCTTTCAAAAAACTTCCACACTTGTATGATACCCGTATGATGGAACAATATAAAGGTGCTGCTTTTGGAGAGCTAAGTCCTCATGTTTTTGCAGTGGCAGATGCCTGTTACAGGTACCATCATGTCCTGGACCAACAAGTCTTGGAAGTAAGAAACAACTGCATTCTTTGTCATACATATGGCTATAGGTAATGCTTCTCCTTTGTCAGGTCCCTGATCCAGAGAGAAATTATCATTGTTTCAATGTGGTTCCTAATTGTCTCTTTTGCAGAACCTTTTTTCTAGTGCTAGGGTTTATCAAAAGGATCTGGAAGCAACTTATACAACAATTCATTAATATTAAAATTGATGTTTCATTAATTTCCTATTTAAACATGTTGGTCTCTATAGCGATTTTATTATAGATCATTTATCCATTTTTCTATAAGAGGATAGTAACAACAATGGATAGATATACTTTAATACAAACCATGCTGCTCTGCTGCATGGCAGCTTCTCAGTGTTCTTTTTGCTCCTGGCTTAATGGCCCGGTTGTTGGTTAGATTTGCTCCATTTTATCGTAAATTGACTTTAGAACATTTGGAAGTCCATAAGTAAATCCGTGGTGTAACTAACTCCAATGTGCAAACATATGCCATCTTTTCCCTGCTTATCTCCTTTCGATGTATTCCGTTTGAGGTGCTTTATAAGTGTCATGTGATTCTTCAGCAATGAGGTTACGATATTCTGAACTACGTAAGAAATATTCCCAGCCCTGCAAGTCTTAACATAATCTAGGTTTCCTAGTTGCCAGTTAGATAGGTTTCTAATTCACTGCATTTTTTTCCCTTGGTTTTCCCAGATAACCATACTGAGATGCATTGCATTGTTAGAAGATTTTGGAAAATACTAGATCATTGTGTCACATATTTCTATCCCAAGAAGCAAATTGCCATAAGAAACTATGGTGAGCTAGATTATGCTGGTAGAAAGAATGGTCGATCGACTGTCGTTTTTATGTGTCACATACTGGAGTTGTCAGCAGGCAGCAGTGATGGTCAACTCAAGGCTTGTCTGTTTAATTAATTGCAGATTGTTTGTAAGAAAATATGGTGTTTTGTGAAAATATTAATACCAATAAGTTTCTTTACTATTCCCATCAGCCTTGTATAGTTCTGGTGTGATAGAAATTTCAATGTCCCTCTGTATTTCTAGTGCATATCTCTTTTACAGCTTACAAGTATTATGAAAATGATGGAAGGATGATTAGCAATAACAATTGATGTGCTCTCTATTCAGGTGGTGGCTCATTTGTCAGCCATTTATCCAAAAGATGCAGAAGCACCTTCTGCGGGGCTAGACGACATGACGAAACTTGCCTATTTGCATGAGCCAGGTGTTCTACAAAATTTGTATGCTAGATTTGATCTTGATAAAATTTATGTAAGGGGCCTGCTTTGTTGTGCTTCTTTCTAACTAACACGTTTAGTATGTTGGTCTCTATAGCCATTTTATTATAGGTCATTTATCCATTTTTCTATAAGAGGATAGTAACAACAATGGATAGATATACTTTAATACAAACCCTGTTGCTCTGCTGCATGGCAGCTTCTTAGTGTTCTTTTTGCTCCTGGCTTAATGGCCCGGTTGTTGGTTATATTTGCTCCATTTTATCGTAAATTGACTTTAGAACATTTGGAAGTCCATAAGTAAATCCGTGGTGTAACTAACTCCAATGTGCAAACATATGCCATCATTTCCCTGCTTATCTCCTTTCGATGTATTCCGTTTGAGGTGCTTTACAAGTGTCATGTGATTCTTCAGCAATGAGGTTACGATATTCTGAACTACGTAAGAAATATTCCCAGCCCTGCAAGTCTTAACATAATCTAGGTTTCCTAGTTGCCAGTTAGATAGGTTGCTACTGGCTCATTTCAATAGTCACCTTCATGTTTCAATACTGACCTTCATGTTCAGGAAACAGGGCCCAATAACCCGAGCGAGGTTTGATCTTGGGTCACATTTGGCATTAGAGTTACTGGAAGTTACTAAATTTATGACCAAACTATTGATCAGAGAGATCATATCTATAATACAAACCCTGCTGCTCTGCTGCATGGCAGCTTCTCAGTGTTCTTTTTGCTCCTGGCTCATTTCAATAGCCAAACTATTGATAAGATAGATCATATTGGGTTCACTGTTTGGTTATTCAAGGATGCCTCTATGGAACAGTTGAAGCTCATAGCACCTTAGTCGAAAGTTATGCTATAAATTGAGGTGAAACTGGTGCTCACCAACCTTAACCTTTGTCACTATGCGTGTCAATAGCTAAGTGAGGCAAAATACTGTAATGGCAAAATGCAAGAGTTGCAACTTGCTGTAAGTCTGACTCTGGGCATAGCCATGACTAGTCACATAAGAGGCTGCAATGAATCATGGATTGCATTGATGGCATTCTGCAATTCGGTTCACTGTTTGGTTATTCTCACATAAGAGGCTGCAATGAATCATGGATTGCATTGATGGCATTCTGCAATTGGGTTCACTGTTTGGTTATTCAAGGATGCCTCTATGGAACAGTTGGAGCTCATAGGGCCTGTCATTCTAAGTGGAAAGTTATGCTATAAATTGAGTAGGAAAACTCACCTTTGACAACGTTAACCTATCTTCTTCCATTGACTGTTGCCTTGAGAGTACCCGTCTCGTTAGTCTGACTGTGGGCATAGCCATGACTAGTCACATAAGAGCCTGCAATGAATCATGGATTGCATTGATTCTACTGTTGACTTTGTAAAGACCATCGGTGCAATAGTGATCTTGAAATTGTGCACTGTCCATAAATTCACTTTAACCTACAATTAATTAAATGCACAACTAAGTCAAGCACATTCGAAGTCCCAAGCCAGCCTCTTTTGTCAGCTGGCACTTGCATCTCCAATAAATGCCCTTCATATTCATATTGGATAATATCTATTTATTTCTGCACCTGTCAGAAATCTATCCCTTGTCAGAAATCTATCCCGCACAAGTGTTGCGATCTTCCACGACCTTCCCTAGTTGATTGTACAACACGTTTCTGTATTTACCCACTGTCTTTCAATCTTTTCAAATGATTATGTCTTACTTCTACTAAAATATTCTCAAAAACCCAGTGCCATTCACACTTAAAACCAACTTGCAAGCATCCTGAACTCTTTTATAAATTACTTTCAGCACCTACATATTGACATACATCTCTCTGGTTCACAGAACATGGAATCCATCAGCATAAGCCAACTTACTGAACTATCAGCATTGTTTCTCTTAGCACTTGTCCTCATGACTCTTTTGATTATGGATATCGTAAAAGTAGAAGCACAACGAAAAAAGAAAGCAAGAAACGGCCACTAACAATAGGATTCTTCTTTCGCTCTTTGTTTACAGATATCTTAATCATCGAAGTTATCAACACAAGTAGCAGCTGCAGACGAGCTGGTAAAAAGTGATTTGGTTCCTTGCTCAAGGGACCTTGTATCTTAAGCTCATGTTGCGAATGAGTTTGATTCCCATGCGAATCCAGAAGGCGTGGAATGAGTATTGTTTCCTGAAAGCATAAAGTGTAGATGCGGATCGATGCCAGGATCAATGGCTAAAATGCCTACTGAAGCCCCTACTGCTCACTGCTGGTGGCTACAACTGCTAAGCACGCACTAGCGACGAAAGCCCCTACTGCTGACTGCTGGTGGCTACAACTACTAAGCACACACTAGCTACTCGTCGCTGCAACTACTATAGCCCCCACTGCTGGCTTCAGTTCCTTTCTAAAGCAATGGCCAGCACTGAAGCTTCTCAATGTTCTTTTTGCATCAAATACTGAGGAGGTTGTAATGCTTCATTCATCACATTCTGCAAATAACAACACTGAAATACAATCTAAAACAAAATGTCAATTTGATCAAACTAGATTAAAACCATCTTGTCATTTATCTTTCACTATCAATGGAATTTGTATTAGGTTACAAGATTTGACATGCGATGTGTATCTTTTCTGCACTTCATTAGCTGCTTCTGCTGGTTTTGGTGGCGTATCAACTCCAGCTTTTGGGCAGAGCACTTTTGGCCAACCGTGAGCTGCTGCTACCAACACGAATCTGATAAGACCAGTTTCTGATCCATCAAAAGCATAGGAGGTAGAGCTACTTTACTTTCTGTTTGAGACTCTAAGTTAACTGGTTTATACTCCTGCTCTTAGGGGCAACCTGTTTTCTATCAGCACATCATCAATGCTGTCACAGAGCAAGCTAGCAGGCCTTGTACAGCCAACTGTATGTTTCAGTTTTTCTAATGTTTTCCATTGTATGAGGCTATGAGATATACTCTATTGCAGTTTGAAATATCATATTCCTCTAATGAGATGCCCAGAGCATTATATTTAGCTCATTAGGCATTCTACAATGTGTGTCTTAAGTCCATATAGTCCTGCTTTTGGGAGCAAAGCCAGCAGGCCTTGTACACATTATATTTAGCTGATTAGGCATTCTGCAAACTGTAACAATAGTTACAATATGCTTTTCAGTTACAATATGCTTTTCAGTTGTCACAGAGCAAGCCAGCAGGCCTTGTACACATTATATTTAGCTCATTAGGCATTCTGCAAACTGTAACAACAGTTACAATATGCTTTTCAGTCTACTTCAGACTCCTGCTTTTGGCCAAAGCACTCCTGCTTCACAGAGCAAGCCAGCAGCATTCTGCAAACTGTAAAAACAAACTTTAACTGTAAGGCTGCTTTTCCCAGCTTTAACTATAATCCCAGCTCAGGGCAGGGACTTGCTGCCCTGCAGCTCCTCTTGTTTTATTAATGTTAGTGCTTTCTAAATGAATAAGACAAAAGTAGCAACTCATTTGTCAATTAATCAACTATGAATCAGTAAGAATAGACAAGACCCCAAATGAAAAAGAATGACCTTGTTATTATCTAATAGCATTTTCTCTCTCATTCTTTCAAATTTGAAATAAGTTTGTATATCAATTCTGATGTTTATGGTTATAAAAATTTAACAAGTTTAGAAGGGAATAACATACTTCTATAACTCTTCAAACCTGATGATTAAATTCTAGTAATATGAAGTATATCCGTAGTTTGAAAGAATTTAAAATTAAATTTAAAAATATGTTTTTGAAAATGTAAGAGGAAAAAGATTGAAGCTATATACAGCAATTGATGTCAATGTCAATCTGCATCGAACATCATGGTGCCAGTTAGCAAACTTCAAAACACCGGTGCCAATCTCCTCTATATTTTGATTTTCCTACACGGGTCGAAGCGATGACAAATACCATGATATGAATAGGTATAAACCTACTCTCCATGTTGGCTATCTCTCTGACATGATATACACCTACAGTTGTAGGTTAACTCTCTAGTACTTTGTTAATGATATACTTTTATCTCGTATACTGCAATATCATTGACCCTTTTTTTGCATTTTTTTTTAGCGTTCGTCCTGAAATATAATAGAAATATAACCTATTACCATTCAGCATTCAGAGATTTTTTTTTCTCCTTCATTTTCATTCTTCTTCACCCAAAGGTGTCAAAAGTGAGGAAGGAAAACAATCCTTAAATCCAAGCTCGATTCTTTTTAAGTAAATGTTGGAGAAATATAACCTTTTGACAATTTACTGGTGGGTCACTTTTCTACCATAAAGCTCTAATTCTCGTGCCTATGTCACATCAATAAATTGAATATTATATATATATATTATATATATAATATATATATATAATATATAAATGATATAAATTATAAATCATTATCGTTCAAAAAAATAAGTATACTAGCCATTGTAACAAATGTTGCAAAGGAAACCCCTTAAGGCATAAATTAGAGAAGAATCCTGATATATAAAAATCCATTATGCAAGTGCATAATTTATCATTAATTTGTCCTCTTGGATACCTACATCACTGCATATTTTGGGAGCTACCGATTTGATATCAAAATCTTTCCCATTTGCAAACTGCTAGACCAATGGATCTACCTCCCTTCATTAGATGGTTGGATTGATAAGCCATAACACTCAAATGCTAAAGACGGAAACTTGCAAACATAAAATGCACAAGAATATTGATTCCTAAAACATATGTATGTTATGTTTCTGAGCAAATGCCTTTTATACCATTTTACTTAAGATGAGATCTCATTATTTTTGACAAAGTCATCTTTAACTAATAAATAATATAAATCAAAATGCATAGTGCTCAAGATTAACCATACCTTTATTATCCTACAACTAACTATTAAGACAACCTATAAATTATTTCCAGATGTGGCACATCAGTTCTTCATTGTTTTAGCGAAAATGGCCCCACCTTCTCAACAAGGAATGGGAAGCTATGTTCAAAAGAAACCTACCATTGTTTGTCCTAAGAAGGAAGTCGGCTTTGGTGTCTAACAAGATACGTCATACTCTCGTGCTATAGGTCTAGTAGCGTGTCTTCCTCTAACAATTGTAGGTGGTTGGGAAATGTAAACTTCCTCTTCTAGAATAGGAGGTTCATAGGGTTTGATATGATTAGCATGCAGGTGGGTGGTAAATGTAAGCTTCCTCTTCTAGAATAGGAGGTTCATAGGGCTTGAAATGATTAACATTAACCACATTGTGGAGCGTTACGCTGGCCATGAAAATCTAAATGACATGCATTCACATCAACTGGCTTCAAAATAGTACAAATCTAAATGACATACATTCACACCAACTAGCTATAGAATAGTATAGGGACTATAATAGATCAATTTGAGTTTTTGATGTCACTTCCCCTTTCAGTCACCTACATAAAAAATTTATGAAAAAATTAAGATTAGTATATTTTTACTTGCAATTTTAACCTTTCTCAACTTAAATACAAGTAACTTTATTTTAACTAAGACTCATTTTCTTGAGCAAGTGACTTCACTTTTATTAAATACCCTGTAGTTATTTAGACACATATAACAATTAAGGTCGAAAAAGTTATCTAAAACAATTTTTATTTTCACTCTATAACATTTACAAAACCATAAAAAGTTTATCTCCAATCATTTTTTTCTTTTTCTTTTTCTTTTTCTGGTTTCCACTTATTAATACCTAAAACAATTTTAAAAAATTAAAAAAATATTTCCAAACCATTTTTATTTCCATTTTTATAACCAAAACTAAATTTCCATTTCTCCACTTGTAAACCAAATGTATAGCAAAACAAAACCAAGAGTGTTGATATTTGTTAGATTGTTCGCCTCTTTTGTTGCAAGAATTTTGAGCAGGCTGTTAGAATTTTGAGCTTCACTGTTCATTGATTTAAAATTTATATAAAGGTTCCATACTTTAGATGCCTTTTGATTGAATTATGGATTCTTTTAATAACTTTATTGATGAACGATTTCCATGATTTTTTTTTGAGAGATTTTAATGCGACAAATTGTAAGTAAATAGCAAACCTAAGTTAGTAAGGTATAGATCTGGATGCAAATAAATTCGAAATGGCGGTAGTCAAAATCTCAATTTGGTATGCCCTATCTTAATCTATTTTATCTAAAATTTAATATCTATTAAATCATATTAATATGCCCTATCTTAATATATTTTATCTAACATTTATACATGAAGAACCATATGGATAGCATAAAAAATAATAACATATGCTCTAATATCCTTTTATAAAAAGTAATCATTCTTATAACAATTTCTTTCTTGATACCACACAACAGAGATTTCAGCTTAGTATTCTAAGATAATTGTAAACAGAAGCACTTAGCTCTGTGGCTCTGTGTTGTGAAGGGAGGAAAGCATCAGGTTTTTAGTTGTTTCCCTTTGTTTAGGAAAGCACCAGGTTTTTAGTTGTTTCCCTTTGTTTCATCTACATAGAGATCCATTTACATAGAAATCAGCAGATATGTTATTGGAGAAATAAAAACTATAATTTTAATATTAACATAATAAAATTATTTAAAAACCAAAACTAATAAAAATGAAATAATAATGGAAAAAGTATATATCGATTTGATCGGCTTATTCTTGTGAGGACATTTGTCTACATTTATATGGACTATCCGAATCAATTTTTCCGAGTTAAGTTTTTGAGATTTTTTTTGGCATCAATTCATGTCGAGGCTTTTTGTAAAAAGATAACTAGGTATATGAGGATTTGATTTCTTTTGTTCCTTAATAGGTATCTATAAACACTAGATTATAAGGAGTATTTGAATTGAATTTTAAGAACAAAATTTTGAATCCATATATAGGAAAGGTTATTTCATTCACATTTAAAATTTAAAGTAGTAGCACATGATATTAATCAAAATTCAACAATTTCATTCAAACTTATATGGTTTTTTATGTTGTTTTGAATGAAAATACAAAATTTTCATGTTTTCTTCATAAATCAGTATAATTTGTATAAATTCATGATTACTTTTCTATGTTACATGAAAGCTCAATCTATTTTGAATTTGGAATCAAGAGACAAGCCGATGCTTCTCTAATATCGACTTCAATGGACATCCACAAACTGTGAAAGATGAAGAAAGCTATAATTTCTCAAGTGGGTGTTGTTGTCTTTGTGATGTAGCAGAAAAGGAGTTTATGGATCAATTCAGAAACCAAAAAAACTCAACAACACTACAACTGTTGGTGCCCAAATAGAAGGCTTCTCTACAACTTTTGTTTGCCCTTTTCCTCCATTTCTCTTCTCTAATTACATGGTTGTCACCGAACTAAACAACGTACTCAATTTAGATCGTGTTAAGAGGAGCCATTCTTTATTTATTTGTGGGATCGAACATATGACCTTCCTGTGATAAATGCCTTTGACCAATCAATGTATGTGAATGAAACATGATAAGGGTTTCTAGTTCAATGGGTTTCTTACCAGTAATAGGCATAACAAACTCCAGTAGAACCACACTAGGTGGGGAATCTAAGAATTATCTCGACTAAATCAGCCGCATCATCTTGGACCCTAGGTAAGAGTGCCATCAAAGGAGTTTGAGGGGGATAGTTGTCGAAATGTGTTCTGAAATAATGGTGGTTAATCTCACACTCAATAAAATCCAACGTATCCTAGGAATTACCGTCAAAATCTTGTGTAGCTGCTTCAACTCAGTTTGTGGTGATCAACAGAAAACATAGTAGCAAGAATTATACACACAAACCTTTCAACAGTAGACCTGTAACCCATTTCTCCTACAATTGATCAATAAATGGCTACAAAAATCTTAAAATTTGAGACAATTTCCAAAAATGAGCATCATTAAGTTCGTTATTTTCATTATGAAAACTATCATAACTTTTTGAATTCAAACTGTGATTCCATGTTGTTGTTATAGAGCTTAGCTAGGATTCCCATGAGAGGAGCATTGATATACATCGTGGGCTCGTACACAATTTACGCAGTCACATACAATAATACTCACCAAAGGACCCATAAAAAAAAATATTGTACTTCTTTGTAAACATATCAATAGCATTATCGTTAGATTTCCTTACTGGAGATGCTAAATGTTGATAATGAACTTCAAGATTTTTGGAAAAAAATCTCTGGTTTATCTTTATAAACACATTAAAATGACTATTGTTGAATTTCTTTATTTGGAATCTCAATCTACTAAAATTTATTTATTAGATATGTGGATATAACCAATCTCAAAGTTTTTGTAACAATCTCTCACTCATCACTCACTGCGATATATATTCACAATTTCCATAACTTGCACACCAAAAAACACTCTCAATCAGCCCTAATGAACAAAGAAACTCTCCAGTATTGGTAGAATATCCTATGTTGTAGCTACCAAGAATTATGAAATTATGTATGATTATGGCAAGAGACACAGTGCTCTACAATTTGTGTGGTAGAGATCTGCAGATCCTTGCAGAGGCAAAATCTATGGTAAGTTATTCAGAGAAAAACTGGCATGGCTTTTGGCATTAAATAATAATACTTACTTGGTCTGGTGAGTACCACAAGTCCAGTGTTGTTGAAGTAACAATTCCAATAATTATCTCCATAGTGTTGGAACTACAAATTCATTGCAACAACTACATGTGATACTGGAGTATTGGGGTAATAGCATGGATTTCAATTCTATAGCACTGAGAAGTCTACACCAAACCGGGAACATGCATAGTTGATATTCACCAGCAAGTCACTCTCTTAAGCTGAAGGTTTAGTTATACACCATAGCCTTTAACCTCCTGCAACAACAACAAAAATTCATAGAGTTTTACTCTTCAAAAAACCTTACATACACACATAGATCAGACTGCCATGCCAAGCATTTGAACCTGTGATTTGAGTATCCTAGCATGCCTTCCTCCTGCAGGAAAATGTCCATAGTAATATAATTGAGTTAATGGTCGGAAGGCCTTGCAGGAACATACCCACCATATCCTCTGGCTTTCCACCTAGTGACATAGCCCAAGACTAAACAACACTTTACCAATCTGTTTACACCCTAGGGGAAAAGCACCCTGATTCTTAAGGGATACATCAAAAGCAAGCAATTAAGAACAGAAGAATACAAGCCCACTTACCTGCAACAACCAAGGGGAAGGATGTGAAAACCCATAACAGAAAGAGGTCTTGCAACATGAGCTTGTAAGAAATGCATGCCATTGTAGAAATACAAGCAACTTTTGACTGGTGATGGCGTGGGTGCAAGTGTTAGGGATAATCTCCCTAATATGATAGCAAGTTCCTCAATGTCAAAGTATTCTTCCCTTTCTTCTACTCTCAGCGTATCAGTCATTAACTGATAGCTTCAATTATTTTCCTTAAAACTCACAAACTGTACTTAATTGACAATAATAAAACCTGGATGA
This sequence comes from Pinus taeda, assembly GCA_000404065.3. Taxonomy (NCBI): domain Eukaryota; kingdom Viridiplantae; phylum Streptophyta; class Pinopsida; order Pinales; family Pinaceae; genus Pinus; species Pinus taeda. The sequence continues at coordinate 138,501 of APFE031426654.1, forward strand.
AGTTTCACGCGTGGTATTGAAGTCCATACACAAGATCAGTGCCTTGAATCTCCAGTTTATCGTTTCTGAATACTTCCAGTATAAATTTTAGAATGAATGATTCGAGCATCCCCTGCCCAAGGCAACGATCTTCTGGATATAGCATTTCATCCTCTTCAACATTTGTAGAATCAGATTTCATTGCAGATATGTTGCTTCTAAATTCTTGCAGGAACAAAGTTGCCTGGTATTGATGATCCAATTTCTCACGCAGATCCCCATTGCTACCAAAATGGTCAGGAGCTTCCAAATCCTGTGATTCAATCCTCCATGATGAAAATAGTCGAATGAGTTTTAACACCTGCTCTTGTACTGGAAATGAACCACCAGATGTTTTAAATGCATCGCGTTCAATATTAAGGGCTCCACAGGAAGTTGCCTCAACCACCCCATACAATTGTCTCGGCTCATATTCAAATACATGACAATATGCGCTTAAAATAACCCACACATTCATCCATTCTGTCTAATTGAAGCTAATGGGTCACTAGTAACATAGGACCTAGAAAGTTTAGAGTTGTGGAAGAACGTAATCGGACACCAGCGAATCTAATTAATAAATTCTAACTATCACAACGAAAAGAAACGTTGCATAACCAGAGTTCTCCTCTGTCATATCACAAAGAAATCAAAGTCTCGGCAGCGTAACAATGAAAATAAACGAGCTAAATTGTTCCAATATACATAGTCAAACATCAAGCGGAGAAATAAGAAGGTGACCCAAGCCTTTCAATACACAATGAATTGAATTATGGAATACATACACCCAATTTTAACAAGAAATCGATGATTCATGAGAACGTCGAGAGAAAAAATTAATGATCATTCTTCTGGTGCGCCCCTCTCTCCACCTTCTAAGCTTGGTGGCCACTTTTTTTTTATTATATTAATTATGGATAACCTTACCTATTACAAAAGCAGACTTTTTACATAGTAATTTAAGGCTTTTTTACAACTTGTCTATCTGTGAAAAGATAGCATGTTTTATTCTCTACTTTTATGCTATTTTAACTGAAAAAAGATAACATGTTTTATTCTCTACCCTGTTCCTATTTTTAACTAAGAAAACATAGAAACTACAAGCTAAAGGACCCCACTCCCTTGCCTGTAGATTTTTTTTTTATTTTTGGAATAAGTTGGCCGAATTTTTCCCTATGAGTCGCATGCTCCTGCATCAGACTCCCAAGGTTGAAAATGATCATGATCTCCTAATCATGCTTTTTAAATCTTTGTCCGCCTGGATCCCACGTTTTTTTTGCAAGTCATCATCTACTGTTGCTTGCTGCTTTTCTCCAAGTCTCCATATCTTATGTTGTATTGCTCCACTAGCTGCACTCTCACAATCTGTCCATGTTTTCATTTTTCTGCTGCTTCTGCTGTTTCTCTTCCTTGCTGATGTCTTCCTCTGAGACACTTTCAACATGATTCTTCTGATTAATTCAATCTCCTTGTCCAATAAATCTTCAAGCTGTTGATGTCTTGCTGCGTGGTGAGCTAAGATGGCTTGTTCAGTTTGTACTGTCACTCGCTGAGTTCCTGCTTCTATGCTTGTTTCTGTTCTGACTGCCACCCGCTCATCCATACCCTCTTGTCTTCTGGAACATAAAACTTCTTCTCTCTTCATTTGACTACTCAACTGAGTCAAATGTTCTGCAACAATACCTGCATTCACAAAACACTTGTTAAAATAAAATTCATAAGGCCTCAGTGCCTTACTTCCCATTGCCAGTATTTCAGTATACTGATCCCAATCATTCTTGAGATTATCACTCAGTCTATCCTCAGCATCATCTTCTCTAAGAATGCCTCTCTATTTTGGTTCATAAAAATGAACCTCTTTATTTTCAGTCATCTCTGTCTTTATATTCTGAACACTTATCTTCTGTACTTCTAGTCTCTTCTCTAGAACACTTAACTCATGCCATAAACCTGTCATCTCCTTTGAGAAACTTTTTGTGCAATCTTCAATAATTTCACAAGCCAAGCTTCCTGTTGTTGCCATCTCATCATCTGTTACCAGAACATAATTCTGATTCTCAACTCCTGCAATAAACTCAGTTATCTTTCCATCACTTAATAAAAACAATTTGTCATTATCAACATTTATAACAAATTGATCATCATCATGTATCATCCCTGCATTCATACAAAACTTGTTAGTTTTAAGACTACAAGTTTCAACAGTTTCAACTGTTGGTTCATATACCAACTCCTCAAGTTGATCCTTTTCTTCATTCACAAGAACTTCCTGTGTTGTAACAGCAAAAGCATTGCTGCTTTCTTCTTCAAAGTACTTTTCTCCTGAAATATTCTTTTCCATGTTTGTGACAGCTTCACAAGATTGCACATCCTTCTCAACACTTGTAATCACATCACAATTGTCAGCTATACAAACATAAGAGTTCACATTATCCAACTGATCTAGATTTACCCAATAACTCAAGAAATCATCAATGATCTTCTCCTCTGCTTCACCAATGGAAACCTCCTCTTCCAACTCAGCTGCTCTGAGTTCTTCCCGTCTTAACTGTACATCCATTATCTGCTCCAAGTATTCCTTTCCTCCAAGTAACAGAGTTTTTGGATCAGTCTTTTGTCCCGGTACATCTTCTTCTTGCAAAGGAAATAATGTATGATTGACACCATCCTTTCCAAACTTGTAGGTGTTTCTCTTCCCATCATGTATGAATCCTCTGTCATATTTCCAAGGTCTTCCAAGCAATATGTGACACACGTCCATAAGCATCAGATCACAAACGATTTTATCTTTGTACTTGCCCACTTGAAATTCCACTTCACACTGTTCACTTACCAACAGTTGATGTCCCTTTTTCAACCATGACACTTTATAAGGTGTTGGATGCTTCATTGTCTTTAGCTTCAATTTCTCCACTACTTCTGTAGAAACCAAATTATCAGTGCTGCCACTATCAATGATCATCTGGCAACATTTCCCTTGGACTTTACACACTGTCCTGAATAAAGTATTCCTCTGTGGTGGTTCAGCCATCTTCTTTGCTGGCTTAAGCATAACTTATTAACTACTAGAGATTCTCCTCTTTCTGGTGTATTTTCTTCTTCTGGTACCCCTGCCACTAGTGCCTCTCCCTCAACTGGAGCAACAATTGCATTCCTCTGCTTTATTTCTGCATTCTCACGGCACTCAAAAGCTCTATGTCCCAACTTATTACATCTGTAACATCTTATTTCTATGCCTCCTCTTCCTCTAAAAAAAATCCCTCTGCCTCTTGCATCACTTCCTGTGGGTGCATGCTGGGTTGAGCTACTGCTAGCTCCTTCTTTAGGTGTTGTAGATCTTCCACTACCACCTTGACTTTCTATTCCTCTGAAAGTCCCTCTCCCTCTGGCAGACTGCTTCCTCATGAGTTTTTCCTCAGCTTTCAGTGCTATCTGATAAGCTTCCTCTACTGTTTTAGGAGGCATCAGACTTATCTCATCCTGAATGTCCATGCTCAGGCCATTCATATATCTAGCCACCTTCTCATCTGTATCTTGGGCTTCTCCAGCTCTTATGCTCACTTTATAAAACTCTTTTGTATATTCTTTCACTGTTAAAGCTCTATGTCTAAGATTTTGCATTTGTCTAAACAATGTTTGCTGATAATTACTGGGCAAATATTTACCTTTTAACTTTGCTACCATTCTGCTCCAATTCTTGATTGGCTGCTTACCAAGTCTCCTCCTTTCCGCCTGCACACCATCCCACCAGAGCGCTGCATGGCCTTTTAATTTGGTGACAGCAAACTTTACTTTCTTCTCATCTTTTGTTTCTTCATAATCAAAGAATTTCTCCATGCTATTAATCCAGTCAATCAATTCTTCTGGATTCAGTCCTCCTTGGTATACCAGTACTAATTGGTTCCATGGCCTCGCTGTAGATTTCAACACTGACTGAAATAACCTCATCTCATGAGTAACATGTACAGCTTCCTGCTCTGTAGCTTCAACTTCGGGTTCACTAACATCTCCATCATCTATGTTTCTGTCTGAGGTTAACGCATCCAATCTAGCTCGTAGCTCTTCTATGGTTTTCATTATTCAACATTCGCAACAAGTCGTCCTCTTCCACCACATCCTCGTCCTCTTCCAACTCTGAAAGCCATCCTTCTCCTGCTCCTGAGATTCAATTAAATGTCAGTTGCTGGCTCTGATACCACTAATGATGGCATGGGTGCAGGCGTTAGGGATAATCTCCCTAATCTAATAGCAAGTTCCTCAATGTCAAAGTCTGCTTCCATTTCTTCTACTCTCAGCGTATCAGTCATTAACTGATAGCTTCAATTATTTTCCTTAAAACCCACAAACTGTACTTAATTGACAATAATAAAACCTGGATGAAGTTTCACGCGTGGTATCGAAGTCCATACACAAGATCAGTGCCTTGAATCTCCAGTTTATCATTTCTGAATACTTCCAGTATAAATTTTAGAATGAATGATTCGAGCATCCCCTACCCAAGGCAACGATCTTCTAGATATAACATTTTATCGTCTTCAAAATTTGTAGAATCGGATTTCATTGCAGAGATGTTGCTTCTAACTTCTTGCAGGAACAAAGTTGGCTTGTATTGACGATCCAATTTCTCACGCAGATCCCCATTGCTACCAAAACGGTCAGGAGATTCCAAATCCTGTGATTCAATCCTCCGTGATCAAAATAGTCGAATGAGTTCTAACACCTGCTCCTGTACTGGAAATGAACCACCAGATGTTTTAAATGCATCACGTTCAATATTAAGGGCTCCACAGGAAGTTGGCTCAACCACCCCATATAATTGCCTCCGCTCATATTAAAATACACGACAATATGCGCTTAAAATAACCCACACATTCATCCATTCTATCTAATTGAAGTTGATGGGTCGCCAGTAATAGAGGACCAAGAAAGTTTAGAGTTGTGGAAGAACGTAATCGGACACCAGCGAACCTAATTAATAAATTCTAACTGTCACAACGAAAAGAAACGATGCATAACCAGAGTTCTCCTCTTTCATATCACAAAGAAATCAAAGTCTCGGCAGTGTAACAATGAAAAGAAACAAGCTAAATTGTTCCAATATACACAGTGAAACATCAAGCGGAGAAATAAGAAGGCGACCCAAGCCTTTCAATACACAGTGAATTAAATTATGGAATACCTACACGCAGTTTTAACAAGAAATCGATGATTCATGAGAACACCGAGAGAAAAAATTAATGATCATTCTTCTGGTGCGCCCCTCTCTCCGCCTTCTGAGCTTGGCGGCCACTTTTTTTTTATTATATTAATTATGGATAACCTTACCTATTACAAAATAAGACTTTTTACATAGTAATTTAAGGCTTTTTTACAACTTGTCTATCTGTGAAAAGATAGCATGTTTTATTCTCTACTTTTATGCTATTTTAACTGAAAAACGATAGCATGTTTTATTCTCTACCCTGTTCCTATTTTTAACTAAGAAAACATAGAAACTGCAGGCTAAAGGACCCCACTCCCTTGCCTGTAGATATTTTTATTTTATTTTTGGAATAAGTTGGAAGACTTTTTCCCTATGAGTCGCATGCTCCTGCATCAACTGGGCTGCCTCTGCTATTTGATGGCTGAAGTAGAAGGATTTACGGGATCTAGTCATGAAACAACATTTCTAAAACATTCAAGAATAAATGGCAATACCAAAATGAGAAAATATTCTTATCACATTTTGGATTTGTCCATCTGTGAGAGTAGAATCTTCCCTCCACCTTATCCTCTTGCTACTACTGGACAGTACGTTGAGCCTCTAGAAACATAATAGATTTATGCAAAGCAACTTTCTAGTCAAATTCATCCTCTCCACCTTATCCTCTTGCTACTACTGGACAGTACGATTGAGCCTCCAGAAATAGAATATATTCATGCAAAGCAACTTTGTATTCGAACTCACCCAACACAAACTAATGATCAATAGATAGGATAGTAGCAAGAATTATACACACAAACCTTTCAAAAGTAGACCTATAACCCATTTTTGCTACCTATAAAATTCTCAAAATTTGAGACTACTACTATTATTCAAAGTCACTTAATATTATAATTGTTATATAAATATCTAAACTCATTTTATAATAATTTAAAGATAACAATTTTCAGATATTATAATCCCTAATCCTTTCTTCTCATTCTTAATTCAATTAATGATGACTTTTGCAATTGGGAATTGATTTTTTAGATTTGTGAGTACAATTAATGATATGACGAATTGAAACTGAAAAAATTCTCAATAAAAGCAATGATGAGTGGACAATAGTCCCAAATCATCAAATGCATCTTCAAAATCCCAATATTCATATACAACTACATGCCACTCATGAACACAAAGAAGATTACAACAATCTCATAAATCATAATTCTGGCAATGAAATAAGCTCTTTGCCTTCGATGATAAGGATGTTGGTTGTTTGGGGTTCTTTGGATGAGTGGGAGTAGTTTGAGTTTAAAATATCTCATTTAGGGAAATGTAATTGCAATGTGTTCGGTGGTGGCTCAAATCATTTTATTGGTCAAATCATATACATATTACAATGGCAGGATGAGGGTAATTATTATTCAATCCCTAAATCCTTTCTTCACATTCTTAAATTCAATTAATAACGAATTGAGTTTTGAAATTGGGAATTGATTTTTTTTAGATTTCTCAATACAACTAATGATATGACTAATTGAAACTGAAAAAATTCTCAATAAAAGCAATGACGAGTGGATGTTATTGCCAAATAATCAAATTCATCATCAAAATCCCAATCAATATTCATATACAACTACATGCCACTCGTGAGCACAATACAAATTACAGCAATCTCATAAATCATAATTCTGGCAATGAAAGAAGCTTTCGGCCTACGATGATAACGTTGTTGGTTGTGTGGGGTTCTTTGGATGAGTGGGAGTAGTTGAGTTTAAAATATCTCATTCAGAGCAATGTAATTGCAATGTGTTCGGTGGTGGCTCAAATCATTTTACTGGTCAAATCATATACATATTATAATGACAGGATGAGCGTAATTATTATTCAATCCCTCTTAGACTCAATGTCACTTAAATATTATTATTGTTATATCAATATCTAACCTCATTTTATAATACTTTAAAGATAACAATTTTCAGATATTATAATCCCTAAATCCTTTCTTCCATTCTTAATTCAATTAATGATGACTTTTGCAATTCCGAATTAAATTTTTTAGATTTCTTAATACAGCTAATGATATGACTAATTGAAACTGAAAAAATACTCAATAAAAGCAATGACGAGTGGACAGTCCCAAATCATCAAATGCATCTTCAAAATCCAAATCAATATTCATATACAACTACATGGCACTCAAGAGCACAATGCAAATTACAACAATCTCATAAATCATAATTCTGGCAATGAAAGAAGCTCTTTTCCTTCGATGATAAGGATGTTCGTTGTTTGAGGTTCTTTGGATGACTGGGAGTAGTTGAGTTTAAAATATCTCATTCAAAGAAATGTAATTGCAATGTGTTAGGTGGTGGCTCAAATCATTTTACTGGTCAAATCATATAGATATTACAATGGTAGGATGAGGGTAATTATTATTCTAAATCTTTGTTTCTCACTCTTAATTAAATTAATGATGACTTTTTCCATTAGGACTTATTTTTTTTAAATTTCTCAATAATATGATGAATTGAAACTGAAAAAGTCCTTAATAAAACCAATGATGAGTGGACAATAGTGTTGGAGACGGTAATTTCCCCTGTGCGCGCAGGAGGCCAGCAGCTAAACCGCGCGGTCAACAGTCAACCGCAGTGCCAAAACCACTCAGGGCAAACCTAAACCACTGGGATCATATCGCACCACCCTTCCGCACAAAGCAGTTTCCGTGCAATGAGCTCCGATGCAATTGGGAGCTGACAACTGTCCAGCAAGTGATGATGGCCTGACATCAGCAAGTCACATCCGTCGGAAGGCAACTTCAGGTCTTCTTACACTATCCGATATCCATCCGATCACGTTGCCTCTCTCTCCGCCGTTTGATCTCCAGGAAAGGACTCCGCGGTTTAATGTGTTCAAAGTACATACGGACCTGATCAAAAATTGAATGCAGCAGGGTTGTATTAACATAATCGCCCATACCATATGATTAATGATTACGACATGTCTTTGGTAAAACATTTAATGTTTGCTATGGGGCGTAGTGTTTAGGTATGGGGGTATGTAATTTTATTTAATTACATAATGAGTCGTATGACATTTTTTATGAGAACGTTGACTCCATGTAATAAAAAAAATTTGCACACGGTGAATTGTATTGTGTTCGCTCCAGCTAATGAAAACCAGAGGAGAAGAACAGAGAAAATTGCACAAGAGGAGATGGTGTGAGTTCACGCCAGTAAGAAAAAGGTAACAGGGGTCCGCAGCACCAGTTAACAAGGTAATGGTATTCACACACAGGGTTTGAATGTGTGATATAGTAATTACACACGGCGATGAGATGTGTGTGGGCTCGCAGCAGCGAGTAAACAAAAAATACACAGCTTGTAAAAAGGAGAGGTGTGTGAGTTGCACATAGAGTTTAGTTGTGTATGTTCGCAGCAGCAAGGAAAAACTACACAGCTAGTAAAATAAAAAGGTAAAAGAGTTTATTTTTGAGCATGTATGAAACACAGTAGTGTGAAAGCTTTTTTGTAATGTAAAAAGTAAAAGAATGCACAGCAGTGCAGAGGAGGCAGGAGTTGAAAAAGTAAATGAAGAAAACCAAGGGTTGTTTTGGTTTCAAATCCATGAGTTGTTTCACACAGAAGTGAAAAGGTAATGGGTAAATCCCTGTAAGTTTTTGTTTTCACACAGCAGTGAATGTAAATGAAATATTTACACAGTGGTGTAAAATTTCATAGGAGGCAGAGTAAGTTTTGTAAAATGTCTTGATGAATCCCTCTGAGTGAAAGAGGATGAATATGTCTCTGTAAATTCTCAGGTGAAAACAGAGTTTTGGCTTAATGTTGTTTTTGGTAAATCCCTCTCAGCAAAGAGGATGAATGTGTAACTGTGAACTTATTTTAATGAATGGAAATCTTTTATGGTGGTAAAATACTCTGTTCTCAGCTGTTTTTTTTAAAAGGGTCCTCTGTGTAAAATGATCCCGGAGCAAAGGAAACAGAGCATAGCCTCTGTGCTTTATATTTAGATGGTTTTGGTATTTTCCCATCTCATACAGAAGCAAAAATACCCAACAGTGGTATCAGAGCTAGTCCAGGCTCTTTGATGGTGACAGAGCAGCTTCATGCTCTTTGAAGTGTCAAAGAAGCTGAAGGAAAGACCCTTGTTGCAACAGCAGTAAAGCTTCTCCAGCTGTGTGAAGTTTCAGCCAAAGGGATTCAGGTATTCCTCATGTTTTTGAGTTGCTGTTAAAAAAAACAGTGAGTGGTTTTAAAAACACAGTCAAAGATTTTAAAAATTGTTAAGAATGGCAAGGTCAAAGAAGAAAGTGTCCAAATCCCCTAAGGTTGTGTCTCCCTCCTCTGTTAAAATAGAAGGAAAACTATTTGAAAACTTCTTATTTGAGCCTCCAAAGTTTGATGGGGACTTTGATATATGGGAAATAAAAATGAGGACTTTCTTAACGTCTGAAGACATTGAAATTTGGGAGTCAGTGATTGATGAGAGTAAGATGGATGAAGAATTCAAGGAGTACAATGCTAAGGCAGCAAAGATAATCCTGGATGGTCTGCCTGATTCTGTAAAGAAGAATCTAGGAAAATATTCATCACCAAAGGATATATGGGACAGACTGCATGAGCTTCATGCAAAGGGAGCACTGACCATGAGCATCAGTGAAGAAGGAAATTCTGAACCCATCATAGAAGCTGAAAATGAGAAGGTTGATCTCATCAAGCTTCAAGTGCAAGAAAGGGATGAAGAGCTTGCCAAGCTTAAGAAGGAACTTGATGAAAGCAGAAGGAAGCATCATGAAGAAGTCATGTCCATGACAAATCAGTTGAATAAAGCAAAGAAGCAGGAAGATGCCTTGTCAAGTCAACCTGAACAAAGGCACAAGAGAGTGAACAAACTTGCTGAAGAGATTGGACAGTACAAGGTAGAGGTATCCTCCCTTAAGTCTGAGCTACAAGAAGCCAAGAAGCAGGTACAAGAAGCCAAGAAGCAAGCACAAGAAGCTGAGAAGAAAATGGAGAGCAGTCAAGCTAAGAATGTAGAAATCTCCAAAATGAAGTCAGATATAATCCCTCTTAAAATAGCAGCAGCTGAAGCTACCCGAAGCAAGGAAGAAACTGAGGGACAGCTTACAAAGAAGAGTGCTGAGTGTGAAAGATTAGAAGAGGAGATTGTCCTCCTCAGGAAGAAAGTTGAAGGGATGAACAAGATCATGAAGAGCTCTCAAGCTTTGGATGACATGCTCAGCTATCACAGATCTCCATCTGATAAATCAGGACTTGGGTATGTAGTGTGAATCCTCAAACAAGGATGAAAATGCTTTAAGCAAAGGAGATGTGAAGAAGCCAGAAAGAAATGGTGATGCTCCTAGTTCCAGCAAAGGCAAGGAGAAAAATGAAGGCTGCCATAGAAGAAATCCTGCTCCAAGTAGACAACCAGCTCCAAGAAGAAATGTAGCTGATGGCAAAGAGGCAAGAGGCAATGGTGATCAGCAAAGGATCTCAAGGCAGCAAGGCTTCAGAAGTACAACAAGGAAACCTCCATCTCCCAGGTACCAAAGTTCATTTTTTGGTTATTGTTATTCTTGCTCAAACTTTGGTCATATGGCAAAAGAATGTAGAGCATTTCATGGAGATAGATGTTGTGGTCCCCGACAGTCTCCAAGAAATAATTTCACAAGAAGAAATCATGAATTTTTATTCATGAAAAATGTTGAATGTTTTAAGTGTCATAACATTGGGCATATGGCACGAGACTGTAACTTGACATGGGCTCTTACACAATCTAGACCCATGCAAAAGAAGAAAGTTACACAAGTGTGGAGAAGGAAGGAAAGGCAATCTGAAAATGCCTTGAACTCCCCAGCTGATCTAAATTTGTTTTGAGAAAAATCTGCCAAAAGAAGACAAGCACACATTAAAGGGGAGCTTGTAATTTTTGTTGCTGAACTGTCTTAACAGTCACTCTTTGATGAAGATTTTTTTAAGGGAAAAATATGAAGTTAAATCTGCCATAAAAGCAGAGAAGAAAAAGGGGCAGCGCTCAAATGTTAAGTGTAGCAGCGCAATAAAAAAAAAGGTGTGCAAAGCATGGAGACCCTCATAGCAGTGGGAAGATAGAACAAAAAAAACAGCAGATTTTGAATTTTGTTATGGAGCACATGCATTTAAATGCATAGCAATGGAAGGTAATTTCCTTCTATGTAATGTGAAAGAATATACTCACAGCAGAGTGAGTACAATACACAGCAGTAAAGAAATGTAATGTTTTTCCTCATATGCAATGCAGCATGCAAAGAAATGCATAAAGAGAAACAGGGACAGCAGATTTTTAATGCTCATGGGTGAATGATAATGTGTGGCAGCAGAAAAATGAAAGGAACTGCACAGCAGTGCATTGTGTAAACAAATGAATGAAAACTAAAACTGTGTGAAGCAAGGTGTAAAGAAAAAGGCAGCAGCCCGTGTTAATTTATTTTGTTTTGTTGTGTGGAGAATGCAACGCAAAACAACGTGAGGATGATTTCTCTCTATGAGCAAGTAATGGAGAGTAAAGAGTTAGTGTATGGGCACACAGCAGTATGATGAAACAAAAGACAGCCACAGTGCAAATTGCAGAAGCAACGCAGCAGCAAGTAAAAACCCAAGATGACAGAGTCTATGGCTATGGGTATGGACAGCAGTGCATAAGAAAAGGCAGCAGCGTGATTGCAAGAAGGAGAAGCACAGTAGTGCGAAGAAATGTGTTTTTACACATCAATGCAAATAAGAAAATGCAGCAGCATGGAGTTTTTTTTTTTTTGTTGAAGAAATGAAAGGTAATGGATAGCAGCAGATGGAAAAGAAATTTTTCCTTTACAGCAGTGTTTGGTAGTAATCCCTCAGTGAGAGGAAGTGAAGTTCTTAGTGTATCCCTCTGTTAAAGAGGAAGGTGCTTTTCAGCACAGTGTCATGGTAAATCCCTCTGTCACGAGGAAGATGCTTTTTAGCATACACATGGTAAATCCCTCTATCATGAGGATGATGCTTTTCAGCATAGTCACAAGTGAATCCCTCTGTCACGAGGAAGGTGCTCTTAAGCACAGGTAAATCACTCTATCAAGAGGATGATGCTTTT
>APFE031426654.1:176753-238774 GCA_000404065.3 Pinus taeda
ACTCCTTAAAAGAAAAGGCTCTATTGAGCATTTGTCACTTCGGGCTCACTAAATATTCGAAGGCGACTAGAGTCATATTTTTGTCCTTTTCTCGACTCTTAAAAAATGAAAAGGTCAAGTTATGTCCTTGCGTCTTAAAATTTGTTCGGCCACGATTCACATTTGCCCGGTTAGATCTTGTTTGCATTAGCTTGAGTAGGGTTCTTTCGCATTTAAATGGAAAATTTTCCAAAGTTCACCAACCCAGGCATTCCCTATGATGGGAATCCTGGTTATTTCTCTCCTTTAGGAAATGTTGGTGCTCCTTATATGGCAACGTTGTCCCTTCCTGGGTTAACTGTTTTTGTTGGGTTGCCTATTTGGTCGTTCTCAACCTCTCTGGTCCCTACCGTCTCGACTGCTGGTCAATCGGTTCCTCCACCCGAACAACATCATGTTCATTCTAAGGTCGACCTTTCCCCTCCTTCGCCTGTTTCTGCATCCTCATCTTCTACTTCGCCTGGTGAAAGTCTTGATTCAAGTAACCAGATGGCTAAAAAGAAGAAGAAGAAGATGAAGAAGAAGAAGTCTCCTAAGGGAGAGGCTAAAAGTGCAGTGACTGCTCCAAATCGAATACAAGTCGAGCCACCCTCTGCTCCTCTGCGGAAGGTCAAATTTCCTTGTAGATTGTGCAAGGATGACCACCTTCTTCGTGATTGTCTTGGCATTCCTAGGATCCTTGAAGTATGGTCTCGCGATCCGGCTCATCCCTCATCGTCCTCTGAAGCTCATGGCGATGCCACCCTATCAACTGACAACATTCAAAAGAAAGGGAATATTCGAATTCCCTGTAGGCTATGTGAGGGAGATCATCCCCTTCACCTTTGTCCACTCATGGATAAAGCTTCCGCTGTTTTGGAAAGTCTTACAGCTTCTTCACCCCAACTTCCTGTTGGTTATCAGAGGCTCTCCTCAGACCCTCTCCCTGTTGACAAAGGGATTGACTTAGATTTTTCTCTTGTTGAGGCTCCTCTTCCCGAACCTGGCTGTGCCAAGCCTATTCCAGACTAACCATTGGTCGGAGAGAGTGTCAGCTTGAGTTCACCGCATGTTGATCACTCTGTTCTGGAAGAGCATCATGATCATGTTCTTCTCGTCTTGTCAGATTCTCTTGAGCCCTAAAATGACTCTCCTATCCCAGTTGATCTAGAGAGTCCTTCTTCGGTTCTCTTAGAGCAGGGGGGAAATCATACGATTCCCCCACCAAGTAGTTCAGTCGTTTCCTTCGACTGGAGTCACATGACTACCTTCTGCCTTCCATCCCATGTGCCTTTCCAGATTACATTACATGCTTGTGATAAGGTAGTACCTGGCACTGTCTTGGTTGAGGGTGCATCTGTCAGTCTTATGCCTTCTACTACTCGGCAAGCTTTGGGCTCCCCACAGCTTGTGCCAGTCACGCAGAATCTGATGGCATTTGATGGTGGAACCAGTCAACTATTGGGGATCCTTCTATAGTTCCCTATTACTTTGGGAGGCAAACCGTTTATATAGACGTACTGGTTACCCAAGGTGCTTTAGATTTCAGTCTTCTCCTTGGTCGTGACTATTTTTATGCCATGGGGGCCCTTGTCTCTTCACTTTTCCGTGTGGTTTTCTTTCCACACGATGGAAGGATGGTGACTATAGATCAATTATCGTTCTTTAGTCCCCAGGTGCCTCCTGCGCAGTTGTCATCCCCTCCTGGTTTTTATCCACCGGTTGTATCTGCCCCACCACAGATCAACTACGTGGCCACTTATCTCGTGCCCGTATCCAGTGATGTAGCTGTCGTGCATAGTGTCCTGGGGGCATTGGGTCCTGACTTCCAAGATGTTGTCCTTCCACCGGGAGTGGCACTCTTGGAAGCAACGACTTCCTATTCATTATGATGAAGTCTGGTCAGAGCATAGTTCGCTTTCCTATGTCAAGCTCGTTAAAAAATGAAACTAGGTCTGGACGGAGCATAGTTCACTTTCCTATGTCAAGCTCCTTAAAAAATGAAACCGGGACTGGTCGAGCATAGCTCCTGATCTTGTGTCAAGCTCGTTAAAAAATGAAACAAGGGTTATGAGGATAGTTCTTTTACTGTTTCGACCTCATTAAAAAATGAAACAACCCCTTTTCCAAATAGAGTCTTTTGAGTAACATCTCGTAAAATACAAGTCGAGTCGTTCCAAGATCTTGAAAGTGAACCTTCATTCCATCCACTTTGTTGAATGCCATGAAGATTGGGGGGCATGTACCTCATTTTGCGTCATTACGCTGGGGGCATGCAAACTTATAACAAGCATAGTTTTTCATTTCAAGCTTATGTAAACATGAAACCAAATCCAAGCAGAGTTCTCCATGGTTCAAGCTTGTGTAAAAATGAACCCATACCCAAGTCACCTTTAAGCTCTTTTCTAACTCGTAAAATATGAAAATATTGCCAAGTATTTTTTCCCTTTTTGACTCGTTAAAGAGAATAAAAATGGAGGTCTTCTTTCATCTCTTTTCTGACCGTTTAAAGATGAAAAGATTGTCGGGTTGGCCCTCTCGACTTGTTAAATGTAAATGAGAGGCGGTCATATTTAAACCCTTTTCCGACCGTGTAAAAAAGAAAAGATTGTCGGACCCTTGTCATTTTAGGTTCGTTAACGGTCACGAAGCGACGTGGTTTCGATCACTTTTTTACTTTTTCAGATCGGAATCACTACTTATGAAAAGTACTCCTCGGTCGTAATGATCGAGCGACTCTTTTGAGCATAGTTTTATACTTTTTCATGCTCAAGAGACACAACTTTACGAAAAAGGACACCCCTGGAGTTTCCTTTTCACTGTCTTTTCAAACTCTCTAAATATGAAAAGGTGGTGAGTTTTTCCTTTGTCAGACTCGTTAAAACTTTAATGACATCGGGTTCCATCGTGATGACGCCTCTCAAGCATATGCTATCCCCGTCAAGCTTGCCATCCAAAAATAACTTGGGTACTCGCCAGAAATGGTGGGGAAATAAAGGAACTGTAATCATCGTCGTGTCGGCAGTATGTCGCTCTTGAACATGGCACTTGTCTGCATTCGTGTCTGGGTGGGGACATCTCATCTTGTTTCACACTTGCCTCCGTGGGTTTGGGTTATCCTATTTGACCATTCATCTGCTCATCGCCTTGTCACCATGACCCCTGATCATTTGACATCAAATACTACCAAGTCCACTGTCGTGTCGCCGATATGTTCAAGAGAAGTTGACCTCTTAAGAATACTCAACCTCCCTCTGATACCGCACACAAAACATTTTATCCCTCTTTGTCTCGTGCCGATGATGTGGGAAACATTATAGCCCACCTTCGATCAAGGTCACTTCCTGTCGACTTCAACTCATTATCCAGGAAGTTGACCTAGAGACTCCCTTTAGGTGCCTTAGAGCCTGCATGCCTCAATGGCAGGTTCTTCATGTTCGACACAAGGTTTTCATCATTGGCCTCCGATCGAATGATTTTGCGGGTGTTCGACGCCAGCTCACAGATTCACACGCTGTAGATTATACCTGTAGTACCTTGAGGACCATTGGCATTATTGGTGGTACCTTGTGCGTCTGTTAACAATTTTCATCATTGGCTGGTAATCAGATGATGTTCTCGCATGTTCGACTTCGACTCTTATATTCGCATGCTTGAACTTGTACTTTGCTCGGGTCGAGCTGGAGCGCAAGACCCTGGATTTTGTATGTTGGGATCCAGGTTGCATTTTGTGGATTATTATAATCACTACATGACTCATTCACTGGATGGCTGCGACCATGCCTGAGTCTATTTATTGATCCTCATCGGATGGATGCGTCCATACCTGGGATCCAGATTTTTAAGTACTCTGCTATGGATGGCTGCGCCCATACCATGTACATCATGTATCAGAGATACCAGTTGTACATACGTGCAGGTTCTTCCTGGTGGTGTTCCAGTTCAGCTAGTTTCTTAAAGAATTTCACCCCTCCCACTCTCTCAGGCTTCATGCTTTAGGGGGCATCTGTTACACAGTAATTTGTCACTGTCCCCCTGTGAGCCTTCCTGCTGTGTCATGGGACCAAATTAATCATGCTCATGCTCTCTAATGTTGCCAAATGACCCACTTTTCCAAAGTTCTTCTATCATCGTGACTATTGTAAAAATAAACATGCTGATGAGCGCTCCAAAACAGACTTAATGCGCTGCCAACACAGAAGTACACATGATTCCTGCGCTGGTCGAATTTAATGTGACAGCGCGTTCGTTACTTATATTTGATTGCGCTGATATGACTTTCTTTGTTATTTAGCAGCGATGTCAGCACTCCAGTTCAGTTATTTACCCGCGATGATCCGGTCTGGGGGAGTTTGTTCTAACAGTCAGCCTTCCAGATGACTCCAGACCTGGTTGTTGGTCTTGTAAATGTCGCCCTCCCTTCTCTGGCATCTTTGTTTCGTCATTTGAGCCACCTTCCTTGGAGATAATCTCATCCTCCCACAATTCATGGAGACTCCTTCTCCTATTTAAGCCTCCACCATTGCCATGAGCTACTAGAGTTTGGAATTCATGGTGTTTGGAGTGTTGCTGATAGTGTGTGAGCTTGATAGGTAGCTGGTGTGACAAGTGTGGGATTGCTAGAGTACTTAAGGAAGGTTGTGAAGTGTTTCCATCTTGTGTAAACTTGTGTGAGAGAGAGCTTTGTCTTGGGATATCTACCTTCAAGGGTGAATGCTTGAGGGACTTGCTGGCTGGACCCATCCAAAGGAGGATTTGACGTCAGAACTTGGTTGGATTCTCTTTTGTTTTATCAATAATAATAGACGACTATCATTATGGTTCCACTCATGTGTCTTTATGATGATGTTTGAGTTGTATCCTTTCTGACTGATACATAGTTGCATTTCCCGGATTTTATGCCTGTATTTGTCTTGTTCTTTGCATGTGCAGGTGTCTGTTCATGGAGATCGTGAGGATTGTGACCAGCTGAAGCGAAAGAACGGAAGCGACGACCCTTCTACGAATATAAGTGTTGGATTCGAGGTAGGCTCTCATCTTGGCCTTTATTTTGCAATTAGGAACCTGCGTGTTAGCGTTGTTTGATTGTTGCTAGACCTCAGTTAGGCTAGTGGGATTGCCTTTGTCCACAGAGGGGATTTACCTACTCAACAGGCCATCTCCAAAAAATTAATTTGAGGTACGTAGCTTTCGTGGACTAGCGATTTTTTACCAGAAATTTATAAGGAATTTTAGTGAAATTTGTGCACCTACGTTGGACACCATTAAAAAGGCCAGTCAGCCTTTTCGATGGATAGATGCAGCGAAGAGAAGCTTCCAGCTATTAAAGAGAAAGATCACTGAGAGGCCAATCCTGAGATTGCCAGATTTCAAGAAGCTTTTTCAGGTTCACTGTAATGCTAGTGGTACAACAATTGGAGTTGTACTCATCCAGGAGGATAAGCCTGTAGCATTCTTCAACGAGAAGCTAAACGAAAGTAGACAGAAATATTCGTCTTATGATAAGGAGTTCTATGCTGTTATACAGGCATTAAAACACTGGAGGCATTAGCTGTTGGGAAACGAATTTGTGCTATTTTTAGATCATTTTGCACTACAGTATATTATGCAACAACACAAGTTGAACCACAAACACACCAAATGGGTGGATTATTTGCAGAGTTTCAACTTCGTATTGAAACATTTCAGTGGGCAGACCAACAAGGTGGCAAATGCACTAAGTAGGAGAGCTCTACTTCTGCAAGAAAGTACTGTGCAAGTGTTGGGTTTCGAGCACTTAAAAGACTTGTACTAGATTGATACAGATTTTAAGGAGGCCTATGAGGCATGTTAGAATTTATTGGTGAGAGATAACAGTCCATGGTTAGACTACACCTTACAAGAGAAACTGTTGTTTAAGGGAGGACAGCTATGCATACCTGACTGCTCGATGAGAGAGAATATTATTCAGGAGAAGCATAGTGGAGGTCTGGCCAGACATTTCGGCATGGATAAGACACTCGAGAAGCTTAGTCATTTCTACTTTTGGCTAAATATGCGGAGGGATGTACAATGATTTGTGGCCAGATGTAAACTGTGTGAATCGGCAAAGGGTCATAGTCAAAACACGGGATTGTACACACTGTTACCTGTTCGAGGCAGATCGTGGGACTCAGTTAGCTTGGACTTCGTCTTAGGTTTACCTAAGACAAAGTGAGGGTATGGCTCGGTGATGGTAGTAGTGGACAGATTCTCAAAAATGGCACATTTTAACCCTTGCAGAAAAACCACTCATGCCACTCACATGGCCCACTTGTTTTTCACAGAGATTATTAGGTTACATGGGTTGCCTAAGTCTATCCTTTCGGACAAGGATGTGAAGTTCACGAGATAGTTTTAGCGTACCCTGTGGAAGAGAATGGATACACAGTCGAGTTACAGTTCTGCTTATCATCCGCAAACTAACGGACAAACATAGGTTGTAAACAGGAGTCTAGGAAACCTATTACGAAGCTTGGTTGGAGATAATTCACGGATGTGGGATCGAGTGCTGGCACAGACAGATTTCGCTTATAACGACTTGCCTAACTGCAGCACAGGCTTCAGCCAATTTCAGATCCTGTACGACATGCATCCTCACGGAGTACATGAGTTGCGGGATCTTGGATTGTAAGAAAGGCGGAGTGCATATGGAGAAGATTTCGCTAACGCGATGAGGGATTTACATGAGCAAGTAAAAATTAAATTGCAGGACAGCAGTTTAAAGTACAAACAACAAGAAGGTTTGAAGAGAAGGGAAGTACAATTTAAGGTGGGGGATGAAGTCCTTGCACATTTGCACAAAGAACACTTCCCTAGTGGTGCATACAATAAATTAAAGTACAAGAAGATAGGACCCTACAAAGTCCTTCGGAAATTTTCAGCACATGCCTATGAGATATAGTTGCCACCCCGAATAGGCATTTCACCTATCTTTAATGTAGCATACCTATTTCCCTACATGGCTGACCCAGAAGGAAAGGAAGAAGATGGAACCACGCGGCCTACACAGAATACCCAGGATGAAGGAGAAGCTTGGATGAGACAGATGCCTTACATTCAACCTCCCGAGATTGAGCACATTCTTGACACTCAGGTGGCCAAACGAACTTGGTGGAAGGAGTATCTGCAATACCTAGTCAAGTTGAAGAACAGTCCTATTGAGGATAGTCCATGGCTTGATGCCAGGTAGATTGAGCATACACGTTCTTCAGTTGAGGAGCTCATGGACCAGAGTCATGATTTTCTTTTTCCCGGGAGCCTGATGTGGGAGCATCCAACTAAGGCACCATGACTGCGTGTCAGTCTTTGCCAGGTCGAAGAGTTGAGTTAAATTTTTATTTGTCTTTATGTTAGTTGACATAAAAGGATGTAGGATTTTTATTTTTTATCTTAATCTCTAAATTAGTCAAGGGTAGTTTGATCAATTAGGGTTCTTTGTTGTTTGTTGCTAAGAAGTCATGGATTAATAATTGTCCTATTACTTTGAAGTGGAAAAGACAAATTTGTCTAAAAGGAAAATCTTATCATAAGGATAGAACCAAATGACTAATAATCATGTAACTGTAAAGTCTATAACTGAAAAGCAACTGTATAATTTCATTAACTGGAACAAGAAACATATAAATGTAATAAGAAAAATCATGTAAAAGGTTCAATACCTCTCGCACTCTAATAATAATCAATAACAGAGAAACCAAATTTTGTCCATCTATATCTCCTATTATACTTTATTGTGTTTTCTAATTGATGAATATCTGAATAGACAACCTACTGTACACAAATTCTTGAATTTAATTCTTTTTGTTTTCCTGAGGGAAAGAACCAGTCCTCATAGCAAGACAGAAGAATAGATGCAACACGAGAGTTTATATTCCATGTGGAGCAAACAGTAGGGATAGACAGAGAGTGACAGAAACAGATTCGGTACAGGCTAAGCACTCATAGGCCGAATGGAAACTTCCAATATTCATTTAAATTGACAATCATACAAAATTACCGGAGCATCTACATCATTCAAGCATGTTCATATCAAAACATCCCAAGAAAACTGAAGAATTATAATTGCAGTTCAGGCTAGGAATGTAGAGTGAACCATGAGCATGATGACATGATTACATCTATATCATTCAAGTAAACCAAACCAAATTTTATTTTTTTCCTGAAGAATTTCTCTTTCGAAATTGCAAGGACAAGTGTATCCCAATTACATAGCAGTACTACAAAAGAAAGCCATAGACGCATAAGCCATGAACGGCAAACCCTAGGTGAGGGTTTCAAACACCTACTCACACATAGCTACAGACTCTTAAACCCTTGGATGACAAAACCCTAGGTGAGGGTTTCAGAAAAGGTTGCGTTCCTCTATAGGAGAATTACAGTCAAAGAAAACCCCAAACAGTGAAAGCCCAGACTTCAAAAGTGACAGAAAATCACTCACAACGTGATTCAATCGACAAGCATTGAGGGAGATAAACCGATACGGCTAGATAACCTAAATTAAAACCATACCAAGGACTGAGGAAAATACAAAGAAGCAGAGCCTACCGAACAAGACCTAGGCATACATTGTTGAATCCTTCAACAACAAACTCTCAACACCTGCACAACAAATAACACACACGTGTTAGAAATATATTGATGCAGAAGTGAAACTACAAAGCCTGAAAAGAGGAAACAATGGAAGTTGCATTCAGTTTACCTGAGAATTTGCAGTGAGAGCCGAAGACAGACATTCCACCCAAGGTTCCAACTAACTGCAGAGACGAAGGAGCGAACATGGTCAGAAGCTGAGGAAAGAGAACCACAAATTGAATCAAGGAAGGAGAACTACCTGCATTTTAAGCCGAGGACGAAAGAATGCCATCGATTCAAGCCTAGAGACAATCCAATCACTAAGTTGCCAACAAGAATGAGAAATACTAGCATATAGCTTGAAATACGTTGGCCTATTGAACCAACAGCAGAAGGAAAATAAACCATAACAGAAGTATCACTTACCTAGGCGGCTACAGGGCAAACCACACCTACCCATTGAACCAGATTTAAGAGCAACCATGCACACAGCAAGGAGCCAATATAGAAAACACCCAGATGTGCGCCCAAGACTCACAACAGAGCTACATTTTCAAACTCGCAGAGCACAGCAGAACAAACCCTTGGCAAGCCAACAGCAAATGACCAAAATGAACGACAAACAAAGGGTTTAGGCATAACAATGAGTGGGAACACGCAATCCAACGCAAGTACTCTATCATAATAGTGTAATTGAATGCCACATAACACAAATCCAAAATATCTGATGGTGTATTCCTCCCACGTGTAATCACAACTGAAATATTCACCCAAGCACATGATCACCACACAATCATTTTAATTGCAAAAGTTTGTAGAGTAATGGGTTGGTCCCATCAAACCCTGTCTAGGAGGAGGACATATGGTAGGCCTGAGAGGTTTATTGGTAGTTACATGTGAAACTATTGAGTTCCTCTCAGTTACCAAAAAAACTAATATATTAAAAACAATAAAATATAAAATATCTAATATTCAATCCAAAAATTAATAAAAGAAAGAATTGGGGAAATTAAATGAAAGAGAAAGCTTCCACAAATTATAAATGAAGGGGAAATTAAATGGGAAATTAGAATAATTTAAGTTCATAATGAATCAAAATGATCAGAATAAAATTATTGACCGAAAATAAATAAGGAAAGTTGGAAACAAACATAATTACAAGGTCCAAATTTAAGAATAAAAATTATATATAATAAAGAAAATTAGTATTAAATTAAACAAAACAATAAAGATATTTTTTAATAAGTAAATATAAATTTTAGCTATTTACTCATGCATAAGACTAGTAAAAATGTTGAGAATAATTAGACCAAATATATTAATTACACTTAAGGATAAGAAATACATTAATTTATAAATAATGAATAAAAAAAGGGCCAATCATAATGTCAAATATCATAATGGCTCCTCTTATTTTTTGCCCCATATTGCTGAACCGGAACCAAAAATCTAGTGACATCATTATTCATTCATTATGTCTTCCGAGTAGTGATCAAATTTGAAGGGCTGGTCTTAATTTTATTTGGAAGCCCATACATTTATCTATCTCTTCAAAGATGAAAAGTTATAAAAAAAATTGTACTTCTATTAACAAGTGTATATTAAATAAAATCTTTATAAAAAAATGCCAAAATGAAATGGTGTCCTTCTAAATTTTTAAAATTTAAGAAGTGGCTACATGAAAACACTATAAAATCTCAATAGAATTTAGTAAATAGGCAAACATTTTTCTCAATTTCTATTAAAAAAGGTAAACAGATGTTTCTTCTATTCATTAGATGATCTTCAAAAGTATTTGAATTTACATCATTTAAAATATAAATCTATTTGCACAACCCAATATTTTTCTTTTACTTTTCATTTGTTTCTAATTTATACTATCTATTTTGTTTAGCTTGAAACAATTTGAAGAAAACCAAAAAAATAAATATATACCTTCAACAACCAAGGGAAATGAACTTTTGTTTTACCATTGCTCATTCAAAAAACACTATGAATAGAATTTCATCTCCATTAAAAACTTCAAGCTCTATAGGTTCAAAAATTTATGTAATTAAAAAGAAAGTTTTATATATCTAATATGAAAATATTGTAATATATAATACACATATCCAACATTGTTTTCTCGCTGGTTGCTCATTTTTTTTTTTAAGAATGGTTTTCAAATTTGGTCCTTACAATGAATTCAAGTTTGTTTGATGTCTTTTTCTAATAATGCAGTTTCTTTTCCTTGATGTCTTTTTCTAATAATATGGTTTATTTTCATTAACAATGTCATTTATTTTTTCTACGATTTCAACATCTCCTTAAAAATGCTTCATAGTAGCAAATACATGAACACCCACATGCACAAATTATTTCCTAGATGTCGAATGGAGAGAATGAAGTGGGAGACACAATAGTAGTTGTATGGATATCTATTGGCATTCTATATATTTTCGGAAGACCAACCTCAAAAGCAAAATTAAGTTGTAGCCCTATAGGCAGACCAATTAGTTTCATTTTAACACTCCTCCCCAGTCCAAAACTCTACATAATTTTATGGGAAGCACACTTATTATTTCTCAATTTTTTTTATAGCATTACTTTGTATGTTTTCAAAAACTAGAGAGTTAATAGAGAAAGGGGTTTTTTAAGATAAGAGAATAAATATGAGGTTTTAAATAAAGTTTGATTTTACAAATGCTAGGCTTAATAGTAAGCTTGATTGTCGTAAGTTCAAATGGTAGCAATGCTAGGCTTTTGTAAGCATTATGGTTGTGAGTCATAGAATATCTAAAAATAGAAAAGAGATGGTAGTAGTTATTTACAAGAATATAAAAAATGTTCAAATCACTAAGTTTAGTTACCACCATCTAATCGGGTAATATCATAATTGAACAATCTTGTCTGAGTTGGTTGAAAAGAAAGAAAGAAATATTTGCAAAGAAATAAAGAAAATTTTGCAAATGAAGAAAGAAAATGAAAATGAAGATACAATATAAAATGTGGTTATGATGTAAAAATATCAATATTATCACTTTAATCTATTTTTAAACACGACAAAATTACATCTTTAACTAATTTATTTTATTTATTACTATAAAATGAAAAATTATTCATTTATTACCATAAAATAAGAATGTATTCACTTCTTATTATAAATAAGAATTTAAATTAAGAAAAATATTACTCTGACTATATATCAATGTTCGCTAAAAAAAACCCCTAGAGAAAGCACCCCATTAGTCTTATTATGCTACCTCAAAATTCCCATGTCGAACATTAGAGTTTCAAAGTAATGATGTCTTCATGGAAAATGTAAGGAACCCTATGAGCCTTATTGTACTATATTAAGATATCTATGTGGAACATCAAAGTAATGTCATCAATATGTCCTCATAAAGGTAGGATGGAAGATGTTTTCATAGTGGTAGGATGATTAGTATTGATATAATTGACATCCTTGAAGATGTAGTAAATGGTAGTAGTTATTCACAAGATGAAAAAAAGGGTTTTTGAATCAGTGAGCATAGTTATCATCATCTAATGGGGTAATCTCATAATTGAACAATCTTGTGTTAATGGTGGGTTGATAGGAAATAATAAAATTTTACAAATTAAGGAAAATGGAGATACCATAGAAAATGTAATATGTGGTTATGCTGTAAAAATGTCAATACTATCACTTTAATATATTTTTAAGTGCTGGACAAATATGAAAAATATCATTTCAAATGTTGAAGTACATACCTCTTGAAGGCCATTGATAGGGACCGTGAAATCACTTTCCTTTATGGATGCTTCCGAAGCTTCATAACTCCCCTGGAAAAATGAATATAAAAAAAAATATGAAGTGAAATACTTCAATGGATTGATTTTTCACAGTTCAGCAGAGCAAGATGTAATTACAAGAAGAAGTAAATACAAGGAGACACAAATCCACATCAAACCTTTAGGTTGAATGGAAATATTAAGAGATTCTGATTGATACAGAGTGTAGCCATGATGGTTCTCATTCTACAATTTCATTGCTTCCTCCTCAGGAAGGAAAAAAAGTCATTGACTTTGCTCAAATACTTAGTCCAAAAGATCTTCATCGATGACCTGATGGACGATATAAAAAGAATCCAGAGTCTACACATGACTATATGAAGATCAATCATCCATTCCATACATAACAAAAATCTTCATCGATGAGATGATGGACGATATAAAAAAAATCCAGAGTCTACAGATGACTATATAAAGATTAATCATCGCTTCCATACATAATAATTTTAATCGGTTCCACCTAAATCAATGAACTGAATGAAAGGACATGGAAATGAAAGTTGAAATTAAAAGTAAGAGTTAAAAATACCTTGCGAACTTGTGCTCCACTTGTCGTGAGGTTGGGATTGGAAAAATCAATGGAGGCAAGATTCACAGACTCAGAATAATCTACCTCAGCCATTGTTAATTCTATCTTTTTGCCATTTGATTCTTCTAAATCTCTAATACCTTCAAAATATGCCCTATTCATGGATACCAATACATATCTACTTCTCCTTTGATATCAATGAATGTGAAAAGAAACCTCTGTTATCAACGAATGAGAACATAAACCTCATATCATGGTTGCTAACTCCCATTATGACTAACGTACAAGGAATGGATGAACAACCTCAATTACATCCCATTGCACTTACCTCCTGTAGACTTTAGAGTGTTACATGAGTCAGAGAACTGGAATTTTTTGTAATGTCCTATGGATAGGAAAACCTTCATAGGAAATTTTTTAATATTATTTAAATTTTTTAAAAAACCTATAAAACTCAAAATTTAAATTTAAATTTCCTTTCACTGGTAAATTTCACTGAGCGCTTCTCTGACTTGTTAGAGGGCTTTGAAAAGGTTGTGATGTGTTCAAATTTGAACAATGCTTCTGAGTTGATTTAATCTCCATCCAAGTCCATTGACCTCCAAAGAAATGTCCTCTTGACTCTTGACATCGATTTGGAGGTTTTGAGCCCTCCCATTGGTCGCACCTTGAATCCTCCCTCACTATAGTGGAAAAACTCAGTCCCCTCTTTGTCATTCCCTTCCTCCTTTAAAAACGTTTGGATATGTATCAACCATTCTAACCAATGTGAGGTCATCGCCATATCAATGTATTATCCCCCATTTGGGCTCTTCTCTCCCTCAATGGTTTCCCTCATGCCTTCCTCTACTCAGGTCCCATTGATGGAAGTAACAATAAATTTTTAATCAAGTTGTCAAACAATTTGGTTAAATCTTCTAATTATATCCCTAGTCCTCTTCTTGTTAATTATAATAAAAATATTAATATTTTTTATTCCGCCCTCTCCCTAAAGGGTAGCTAAATTGTCCAGTTTTTTTTCCATTAATAATAATAATATCATAGATAATTTAATTTGACCATGTCTTAGTAGTAAGAGAGTGGTTAATATGTCTATTTTTTCTTTGGATCCTCCAACATATAGTTTTTTGGTGAAAGGATTAAATTTTTCCTTGGCTCCAAGAAAAATCCCTATGGAAGAGGTGATTTGTGGCATTGAATTTAGATAAAATATTTACCCGATAACATTAAGGATGACATCCAAAAAGAATGTGTTGTTATCCTTAGGAAGGAAAAGCCCCCTAAGAGTAACATTAGCAAACAATATTTTGATTCCCTCAAGGCTTTGAACATTAACCATGATATCGTTATTCTCAAAGCTAACAAGGGTGAGGCTGTCCTTATCTTAGATAAGGAGGATTACCCTAAAATAATTTAGATCACTTTTGTAGCATGGGAGGTATAGAAATATTAATAAAAATGTCTTAAAGAAAATCTTGAAGGTTGTGGCTCTTGCTATTAAATCTAGTAGCTTAGTTAGCTCCATTAGCCATAAGCTAATCGATAGAAACCATCTCACTCCTAGGATTTATGGGTTCCCTGAGATCCATAAAGTAGGAGTTCACATGAGACCCATTGTCAACACGATAGGTGGGCCAACATATCTTCTAGCGAGGTATTTAACTTAGAAGCTAAATTCCCTTGTTGGCCCAACAAAGTGCTTTATCAAAGACTTGTCGTATTTTATTAATGAGTTAATGGAATACAATTTGACCCTGGGGATGTTTTATTTAGTTTCAACGTAGTTTCCCTTTACACAAATATCCCTATTATTGAGTCTATTAAGGTTATGAACACCATTATAGTTCCAGATACTGCTAGATTGGTTGAAATTTCTCTTACCTATCCTTTCTTCAACTTTGAAGGGGAGATCTATGAACAAACTTGTGGTGTTGCCATGGGTTATTCTCTTTCACTTATTAGGGCTAACCTGTTGATGGATGAATTTGAATCCAAATATTTTGCCTCATTTTAATTGAAGCTGAAGCTTTGGAAAAGGGTTTTGGATGACACCTATGTCATGTGGCCTCATGCATGGGATAATTTAGATCTATTTCTTCAACATCTTAACATTTAGTGTATCTCCATTAAGTTTACCATGGAATGTGAATCCAATAGTATCTTGTCTTTCCTTAATGGTTCTTTCTCTCACCATGTCTTTCGTAAGAAAAATCATATAGAGAAATATCTTCATGCTAAGTCCCATCATTATCCTACTAAAAAATTGAGAGTTCTTCACATGTTAGCTAATCGTGCTTTAAGAGTTTCTAATGATATTCACCTTGATGATGAGGAGAGTGATCTCCTTGAGGTATTTGAGAATAACGGCTATAGTAGGCAATAGGGCCTCAAAACTTTCCCTAAAACTTCCAAAGGACCTAAGAGACTAAAAGAACCCAAAGGTCAGATTTCGGGGGATCATCTTCCATTTGTCCAAGGGACCACTAACAAAATCGCTAGGCTCCTGAGGAAGCACAAGGTAACTTGAACCTTTAGGTCCCTTAAAATCATTCAAATCTCCCTAAGGTTGGTCAAAGACTTGGTGGACCCTAAGAATATGAAAGGTGCTTATGTAATCCCATGTTCTAGTAGGACACCCTACATTGGTGACATTGGACACTCAATAAATCAAATGATACGAGAGCATATAGCTAACATCAAGCATGATAGGACCCACTCCTCATCATTAGCATAACATGTGGAGAAGAAAAAACATAACATATGTATTGAAGAGGCTGAGGTCATTGCAAGGCTTAATCACTTTCATGATCGAAATTTTAGGGAGGCCATAGATATTGAAAGTAGACCAGGTAATATTAATAGAGATAATGGCTAAAAAAATAGTAGTTACTAGATCCTTGCCATTTCTTCTTAAACACTTTTTTTTTTTATTTAGCTTTATCAATCAGGTCCCATTTTCAGTCCTTATTATTCTAATTCTTTAATTAAATAATTTATTATTAGATATTGTGGTTTCTTTAGGAATTATTATAATTTCCTTATTCTTATGATCTTATTCTTTTCCTTATTTTATATTATTTATGAGTTTCTTTTATTTGAAAGTTTTTACTTTTAATTTTTAAGATTTTTATTTATATCTAATCTTATTTTATCGTTTATATTTGGTTTCTATTTTTGTTATTATCTTTGTATTATTATTAGAAATATATATATAATAATAGAATATAATAAATTTTATTGGTAAACTTTGATGTTTATTTAATATTTTATATTGGTTTATTTATTTATTTTTTTATTATTATATACTTATAACTTAAGTTCTTAGCTTATTTGTCATTTTCTCTCGTTGTTATTCTTTCTCTTATAATTTGTTCAATTTATATTTATTATTAAAATTTTATATTCTTTTTTATTTTATTTTTTTATCATTCCTAAATTGCGGGTGTAATCATGGTTGGGCCTTTTCCTTCATTTATTTTTGATCACGATTTTTATTTTCATCCTATTTTGAATTCCATTGTTAATTCTATTTTATTTTCTTCCTCATCTTATTTCTTAATTATTTAACTTATTACTTAATTATTTATTTCTTTTCTTTTATTTGATTTATTATATTTATTTTATATATATATATATTTCTGCGAGGACAATGGTTTTTATTTTTATTATTTATTTTAACTATTTGTTAGGAGGGGTTAAGCTTTTTTGGTAATGCAAAATTCAATTTGTTATTTATTTTATTTTTTTTATTTTTTTTTTATATAAATTTATTATTTAGTTTGAAGAAAATAATATATTTGCAAATAATAATTGATCTTTCTCTTTTATTCAAGAATTTTTTCCTGTATCATTTTCATTATTTAATCTCTTGCCATATCACCCTCTCCACTTTTGTCTTGATGATGAACGAGTCATGATGTTTCAAAATGGTTAAACTAAATTCTTATGTGATTTTTGTTGAAATGATTTCGATATATAATATATGGATCACATAAACTTTAATTTGGAAAATAAAATATCTATAATGGTTAGATCTTGATATAGTCTAATAACATTTTATTATTTAACTAGATCTAAACATATCTTAGTATTTTGTTATAAATATAGTATTTTGTTATAAATAAATAGGTTTATCCCTGACTACTTACACATGATTATTATTATCATCAATAATCTGATCTCACAACTCTTGAACTCCTCATATTGATTTCAAGCATTCTTCTTATTTTACTATTTTCAACCAAAAGAGAGATAAAACAACTATCAAAAGAGTAGGGACACAGAAGAACACTCCCATGAAAGAAGACATTTAACACCTAAATCTATGTTCTACTCCAAAAATGGCATCATTAATTAATAAAATTCAATTTGTTTCCATTGGCTTCTCTTCTATGTTTTTTTGGCATATATCTTCAAATTTTATAAACTCTTTTACAGTTTTTCTCTAACATTCTTTTTTTAGATATGAAAATTATTGCGAAAGAATATAGTTTTCCTTCTTTTCTTCTTTTGTCTTTTCGGTAGATCCGTCACCAACTTTATTTAGCTTTAAATATTAAATATGGCTCATTTGCTCAGAAATTTACACCTAACAGTATGCAAACTTTCACATGTATCCAACTCCTGGATCCTACACTCAATATTTTATTTTCTCCAAAGTTTTCTCACTCTGTCAATCCTACATTTTTTTGTTTGAGTGCCCTATTTTTGTTTCCATTATTTTTTATTTTCTTCCAAGTTCTTCATGCCCGCACATGGGACTACTCATTTCCCTTCCCTTCATGTCATGAATGCACGTGGTATCTCCTCTACCCCATCATGTCTTTGCCGACTATTTGGTGTTGGGTGCTTAGCCATGCCAGCCAACACCACTCACAACTCTCCCTCAGATCATTGATTTTTCTCGCAATTTTCAGGTCAACCACATATATAATTATTTTATAGTCATGGTCATCATTTATGATTACAAACTCATTTAATAATAAGGGGTTGCATTTATAACATTAATAAGAATTGAACGAATGTTTTCTATATCATAATTCCATTTTTTTGAGCGTCATATCTTGATGTCAACAATTGTGTTTTGGACAATATCTACGTTGAAGAGTGTTTGGAGTCATCTCAACATTTTGGGCTAATTATTGCAGCCCATGATAAAGAGATGCACGGGAGAATTTTGACCTTATTTAGTTGACCAAAATAGGTAAATAAATAATAATTAATAAACAAATGTTAAAGTTATTATGTCAACCTTTTTGAATTGAATTGGTTAATTAAAAATGTAATTAATTAAGAATTTAGTAATAACTAACTAATATAATAATAATTATGATATTGTAGTCAAATAATTTTAATTAATGTAATGATAATTAAAATAATGTAATTAAAATAAAGAAATAATAATTAATCAAGAAATGTAAGATGATAGGTAGGCTCCATTGAATAAAAGAAAAATTAATTCAAAATAATTAATAATGTAGTTAAATAAAATAGAGTAACAATTAAATTAATGTAATAACGTAATTAAATTAAGTTAGTAATAATGTAGATAATTGTATCTAATTTAAAGTAATTAGTGATAATGTGGTTAATAATGAGGAACAAGATTGGCTAAGTTTCTTTCCATAATTACAATGAAAGCTATTAAGGTTTTTCTCTACTCTAAGGCATTTAGAGGTAATAACTTTGGAATTCTTCAAGCATATGTGGTGTTTCTTTCCTTTTGAGTGTTCAACTAATGTATATTTCTTAGATCTATCATGAGCGCGATATTAGCACAATATTCCTTAAGCCTAGCATGGATTGAGTGGCCAATTTCTCCAATGTAAACTCTTCCACATCTATAAGGGATCAAATAGACCTTTTTTTTCTTTTTGGATTAGCATGGTTTTTGGAATGGTTCAACATTTCTTGTAAGGTGTTGAAAGGAGGACAGGAAACCCTAATTTGAGTTATGTTGAGGATGTTGGCTAATTTATTGGTAGTATCCTTGATATATGGAAGTTTGATAGATTTTATGACGTCCTTATCATTTCTTTTTTGTTCATTATTATCTAGAGAATTTTTTATAGTATTCTTAATCAATTTTCATTGTACACATGATACTTCAATAACATTCTATTATGTTAAAGTTCATTATTTAAGTGATCATTGTCACATATTTTCCTAGCTCTAATACCAAGGGTACTTATTACACCTATTTTTTGTGAGGGATGATGGTGAGAGTCCTATGTGCATTTATAGACTCTAGCATTGAAAATATATTTTTAAATACACATTAATATTACTTAACTTTCAATAGTGAAATATTACGATCCACATTGAAGTTTTTTTTGTTATTAATAATATTTTTTAAATGCTACTTATTTAGGTATGCATGTGTCATAAAAAGTATGTATAAATTTATAGACTTGAGCACTGAAAATATTTTTTTATTACACATTAATATTACTTAACCTTGCATAGTGAAATAATTTATTTATGGTGCACTTGGACCTTTGTTTTATTATTAATAATATTTTCGGAATGCTACTTATCAATTTTATATCAAGAATTGAATGAATCACACATCTCCCTCTCACTAAGAAGTAACTTAAACTTTTTATTTTTAATCACTTTTTTAAGTCATCCAACTATTTATCCATGGTCAACTTATAAATTTATAGAGTTAATATTGAAATATATTAATTAATATGGCCACCGAAATTGTAAAGTATTAATAAACCTTGTGAATAAATAAACCATTGGGTTTATAGCCCAGAGAATAATAAATCTAATGATTTAAGTCATCTGTTTTTAAGGTTTAAACCCTAAGTTTTATATTTTTAATATTAGAGTTTATTAATAATCCCATGGGTTTATAATATTAATAATCACATGTATTTATTAATCCCTTAGGTTTAATTAATCCCTAAGATTTATTAATTCATTTTCTTTTTAATATTGATCCCTTGAGTTTACTAATTCCTTGTGTTTATAATATTAAACTCTTGGGTTTACTGTCCCCTTGGGTTTATAATATTAATAATGTGTTGGGTTTATAATTTCATTTATTGGGTTTATTAGTAGTTTGGGTTTAAAATGTTAATTACTGGAATTTATTAATCTCTTAGGATTATAATATTTGTTTATTGAATTTTTTTATCTTTTGGATTTATAATATTAATAGTCCTTTGAATTTATTACACTATTATTAATTGTGAATAATAGTATAATAACAAAATGCTATTATTATTTTATATCTATATTATATTATAATTTAAAAATTTAATTATTACTATGTAATAATATTAATATTAATTTTAAAATATATTATCATTACCTATATATATTTTCTAATAATACTATAATTTTTAGTTTAATGTATAATATGTATAAAATTAATATTATTAATATACTCCAAATAAATATATAAAATAATAAAATTATTATTATTTATATCGATCCCTACTCTCCATTTTCGCGTTCTTTCATCTTGTCAAAATTCAAAATTTAACGTGAGACGTGGAAAGCCACTGTTGAGAAACCCACCGTTGGTAAAGTTGCTGCCCTGCCAATACGTCACCCGTCTCTTCTTTTGCCATTTCAACAGTCGCAACTTCATCTTCTCCCATTTCAACAGTCGCGGATCCATC
Source organism: Pinus taeda (assembly GCA_000404065.3). NCBI lineage: Eukaryota > Viridiplantae > Streptophyta > Pinopsida > Pinales > Pinaceae > Pinus > Pinus taeda. The sequence continues at coordinate 197,340 of APFE031426654.1, forward strand.
TTCTGCTTCAGCTGGGCACTAATTTAATGAACTAGACTTCTTGGGCGATATAGGCACCTTCCTCCTCGGACTCCAAGTGGGATCATTTTGCTTCGCGCCCTTTAACCTTGTGTTTTTCAGAGTCTCATCTGTTCGATCCAACAATAAGAAAGAAACCAAATGTCAGTCCCAGAAATCTGCGACTGAATATCCCCATCCCTGCACTCCAACAGGCTCAGCTTTGTCGATTTCCTCTTCCTCTGAAGAGTGCAGCTATGTCCAGAGACCTCTCAGATCTCGCAGACTTGGAGCGAATTCAGATTCTCTCATCTTTATCGATTTTCTCTGCTTCCGAAGAGTGCATCTATGTCCGGAGACGTGTCGGATCTCACAGACTTGGAGCGAGTTCAGATTCTCAGCCATGGAAGTGGGGGAAACATGTACAAGGTGCAACACAAGAAGCATCGATAGTAACATCTGCAACTTTAGTTCCCTTTTCATTAACCTCCAAAAATGACTTGTGAAAAAATTTGAAATGTGTAGTGACCTGGAAATACACCATTTCTGTGAAGTTTGCCACATTAGTAAAGGCTACAGCAAACCCAACATTTCTAGAAATTTTTGTGCCTCCAAAGAAAAAGGAAATCATGAAGCGAGGTAGCTGAAAAAGAACGACTTCAACTTCATGTCCTTGGGACAGATGATTCTCACAAAAACTAGTTATCGACAAGTTGTTCTTCTTATTGCGCAATAGGAAATACATGGAAAATTACAGATTTTTAATTTGGCAGTTGCTTACTCTCTTAATAAATTGTTTTTTTTGTAATCATCATGGACACTTTACCAGTTTCACCATTAAGAAAGTTAAAAGTAGCTTCCTATGTTGCTGAGGAATCAATTTCTTTTTTCCATGTACCCTTGAAGAAAAAGGCATTTCTTAAGACCAACCTCGTATATTTGTCTACAGAATCAACTGGAAGTGGTTCATGTATTTTCCCTTTTGTTTCATCTACAACCCATTTATTGATCTCCATTCTAACTTCATTCTTGTGCTTCTTTCAAACATTTTATGAGCTTTGAAAAGATAAATTATACAATACGTTGTATAAATTCCCAGCTTCCACACGTATAGGACTAGAAGCATAACTTTTTAGAAAACAAAGAACAATAACAAATTGAGCTCAAGCTACGGTCGAAGACAAAATTCATTTTAGACGTGAATAAGGGTTCTTTCATGATGCATGCTTTAGTATGATTACAATAAACTAATAACTCTTACCAATCGACCATTAGACCTAATTTAAGTTTACTAGGAAGTTCAATCAACCATTAGACCTAATTTAAGTTCAGTAGGAAGTTCAACTTGATCTAGATAAGATTTTTAGCAAGAAGAAGAAAAGTTTGGATAAAAAACAAATTTCTGAGCAAAATAATATGGATTAGGTGGTGTCAATGTATCTAAACATCCCATTCTATTTGATTTTAGTTTACTTAGGCTGTTGGTTTTAAGTAACATTTTAACAATTATAAAAATGCTAAAACATATTGGCCTCACAAATGACATTATGTGGGCCTCAGAGGGCTTGAGATATTTGCACCATCAACAAATTTGATAAAACTTGATAATCCATATTACATTATTAATCAAATGCAATTACATATATACAAGAAGTGTTGTCTCAAAATAGCTAAGCTATCTAGGACACACAATATGTTGGTTGAGGAAATCTCTCAACCACACACAAAACTAGGAACAAGTAGATATAACCAACTCCTATAGAATAGACCCTGACTCCTTTTATTGAAAGAAACACAACTAAAAACAAGTAAGAATTAGATATTCCAACACTCCCCCTTAATGAGTACTTGTCTCCATATCAATTTGCAAAATCTAGTTGTGGTCAAATATGCCAAAATAATATGTTGATGTCCATATAAAGGAGCAACCATCCACCGAAATGCATGGGTACTAGCCGCTGCAACCACCACTCTTGTAGGATGTCCTTTGCATACATGGTTCTTTCAATTGTTGTAGTTGCACACCTATAACTATACCTGTAAATCCCCCTCCATCATTGTTAACCTGGGTTTTGTCAGATTACTCGTGACCATGCATTGGGTTTTGTTGGATCACCCTCAACCATGCCACCATGGGCTCTCAGCCACTAAGCTAGACATAGCCACCAAGCCTCAACTCAGCCACGAAGGCTAAACACATCCATGAAGGCTCAACTCAGCCAAGAAGGCACTCCAGCCACTATGGGCCACAATCATGCCACCGGGGCACTCCAGCCACTCTGGGCTACATACTTGTCACTAGGGTATTCCGAAGACCTGACTCAACTAGGCCAAGGGTTTTGTTAATGAACCCTAAACCATGTTTATAGGAATCTCTATTCCACTTCACTGTTACACGTGGTTTCTCGCTTACCACAAACCGACACTGCAAATACAAAGTGGTTTGTAGATTACCACGAACTGTATGGGGGTACACATGCCTTATCAGGCTTACATTTCACACTCCAACACTGGAGTTACGAGGTACACAGTTTACAAAGACCACTATAAAACACCGTAGACTTGCTTACTAATAAAATGTGACTCATAAAATAACATGCTACTAAGTCTATTCCAAAAAAAACTCACACTAACTCACGAACTCTCACCTAGTTGTCCATCTATCTTTTAATTTTTTATGGAACTCCTTTACCTCCTCTTTTGAATTATTCATATTGTCAACAACATTGTCCAATAGTTATTTTGGATTTCCATATTTACATAGGTGTGATTTGCTAAAATAGCCAATTCTAACAAAGTCATCACCCATTTGAGCTCGCTAAACTCAATAAAAAAGTTGAATAATCCAAAACACTTACCGTAATTCCATACATATGCATTAGACGCAATCACTTTATAAAATCAGAGAAGGGGTCGTTTTGGTTAAACCATAAGGTGTCCAGTGGGAGAGGTGTCTTGTGGGAGAAACCCATAGATTCGTCGGGAATGAACCTCGGCAAAAATATGTGGTAATCTTGCTCATTGCCTCACCCTGTGCCTAAGCCACAATTCTCACTTCTTTCAACTCGTTGCCATTTTGCATAGAAAATTCTGATAATAAGGCTAGCCATGCAGTTACATGAGATGAAAATAATAATTCGTTCCACAATGACAAGGTCGAATTACAATCCAATACTACAAGGAACGCCTACGCAACTTTGTTCTGGGGTGTACTTCCTTGTAGCTAATCAGGAAAATGTCTTTTTGTACCTTCCTTGAAACAGAAGGAAAAGAGGTTAGGTTTCTACCTGGGCAGCAACTGTTACAGGCCTGGAGCACCACAGATCAAGACTGGCAGCACTGTTTCGAAAGGGGCGTCTGCTGTCAGATTGGATGGGAGCAGAGGGGTCCAGTGGGACGCCTACTTTCAAACAGGTCATCCTGCAAAAACGAATACAGAACATGAAGGAAGGAGTCAGAATAGAGGGTCAGAATAGTTCAAGGGTGAACAGTAGAAACAAGAAGGAGAAGACACCAATGATGTCTGACAAGACTGTCTTCTCTGCAGAGGTCAGAATATCAGAAGAAAAGAATAAAGGCAGCAATCAAGAGAACACCGTGGAGAAGACTCAGCCCGCGGGAGAGAAGGAAGCGGAACCACAAATAGACAAAGAACAAGTCGACAGCAACAAAAGGCAATCGGAAAATGAGGGGGAGACCAACGCCAACCCCAACAAGTCTCGGGCCACCAGTAGCGCTTGTAAGCCAAAGAAAACTGAAAGCTTACGGGTGACTATCTCTGACACGGAAATACAAACCTATAGGGAGCACATGGCTGAACATGCCATCATCTGTAGATTCATGGGAATCTGGCCAACGGAGAGGACTCTCTGCCAATGGATAAGGCAGATGTGGAAAACTAAAGGAGATGTGCAGCTACATCTAGGAGCAAGAGGTTTTTTCACTATAGTTTTCACTAGCATTGAAGACAAAGACAAGGTTTTCGAGGGTGGCCCATAATTTCTAGCCTTAGCAGGGTTATACATGAGACCCTGGCAGCCGGACTTTGCCCCGGAAAAAGAATCTTTCACCTGCGTCCCAGTTTGGATAAAACTCTTTTCTCTCCCGATCGACTACTGGGGGTTGAGCGCCCTGAAGCAAATAGGGGACAAGCTTGGTAAGTTTGTCAAAGCTTCAGAAGCCACCCTGCAAAAAAGATACACTTCCTGTGCAAGAATTTGTGTTGAAATGGATGTCTCCGGAGCGCTTCATGAAGGAGTCTGGCTGGAGTACAGGGACGAGGAATACTTTCAAGCATTAGATTATGAGCACATACCCTTCAGGTGTCGAATATGTCATGAACATGGACATCTGATGAGAGACTGTCCTCTGAACCAGAAGGAAGCAGAAGAAGACAAAACCCAGAACAACATAGACAAAAACGACTTTATCAAACCAAAGCACAGGCGGAGGGCCAACAGAAGAAGGAATATCAAAGGAGACACAAGGAAAAATCTCTTCAACAATCCTTTTGAATATCTGGACCTGGAGACTGACTCAGAGGAAAAAAAGAACACAACCGACAGAGAAACAGAGCAAGTAGGACAGGAACAGCCCCAAGCGGAAGGTAAAGAAACCGGGATGCCCAGCGATGAAGTCCAAATGCAAGACAAAACAGAGGAGTCAGACTACGAAACAGAGATGTTAACTAGTGAAGCGGGGAGTGAAGATCAGGAGTTGGATGAAACACTTGCTATGGCAGGGTTAGATCTATCAGCTCTGGTGGACAAATGGAAAACTGAAAGGATTGAAACAGCGCCGGAGGAAGAGATAAGAAGGGTGAAGGACCTCTTCATAGCACGGCAAAAAGACATCATGGAGAACCAGAAGCACAAAATCGACGTCATTAAAGGCGGCAAAGATCAACACAGAACAGCCCTAGGCAAAATCTCTGGTTTAGTACACAAATGCCGTAGAGGATACAAATCAAATGGAGAACACTTGCAGGAGCTGTTGGAGATGTTGATCAATGCAGGGCAGATCAAGCAGTTAAGTGAGTACCCGTCCTTCCTAAAATCTAGTTAATCATGAAGATTGTATCCTGGAACGCAAGAGGTATGAACAGTCAAAACAAACAAAGACTTCTAAAAAGAAAGATGGAGAAAAACAATCCTAATATGTTGTTTTTACAAGAGACAAAATGCAACAAAGTCCTCATTGAAAAACTACGAATCAAACTAGGTAGAAACTTTGAAGTTTTATAGATAGAGAGTAAAGGACGTGAAGGAGGCTTAGCAACTTTCTGGGATACCAGGAGATACCAGCTAGTGGCAGCAGAAGCAAGCAAGAACTACCTGGCCATGGAGATGCTTCTTACAGGTAATTCTTCCTCTTTCCTCTGCATTAATATCTACAGTCCTCAGAGGTTAGATGATAAACTTGTTTTCCTAGACTCCTTGAAGAAACTTATGGAAAGATACCCAAAAGCAAATTGTATCTTGGGAGGAGATTTCAATATGATCACCTCCCTCATGGAGAAAAAAGGGGGGCTCTGGAAGCTCAATCGGGATGGTGAACAATATAAAGAATTCATCGACAATGCAAATTTAGTAGATGTGTACCCAAAACAAGGTAGCTTTACCTGGAATAATAGACGGGGTGGTGAAAATCTAATCTCCTCAAGACTGGACCAATTTCTCGTCTCAGAGAATTTATTACTAGATGGGAGAAATCTGGAGTCAAGCATTCTTCCCAGTGGAGGATCTGACCACTGGCCAATCTCCCTTATTGTCGAGATTCCAGGAACCCCCGGGAACAAACCCTTCAGATTCGAGAAGTTCTGGATCGAACACCCCAATTTTCTCACCATGGTGGAAAAATGGTGGGCTGAACCCTTAGCTGAAGAAGGATCCAAGATGTTCAAATTGCAAAAACGACTCAAAAACATAAAATTGAAATTAAAAGATTGGAACAATATAGTTTTTGGGAATATTTTTCAGGAAAAAGCTACCATAGAGCAAAAACTGGAACAAATTCACAAAGATGGGATAGCAGGCAGGAGAGATGAGGACTCCTATGAACAAGAGAAAGAGTTAACACAACAATGGCACACCAGATGCAAGCAGGAAGAAACATTATGGAGACAGAAATCTCGGGTGCTATGGCTAAAGGAAGGAGAGCAAAATACAAAATTTTTTCACAGGTCGGCATAGACTACAGGAATGCCAACAAGATCCTAGAACTGAAGAACAGTGAAGGAGAAATCCTTATAAATCACAACGATATTTCGGCTCTACTTTCAAATCACTTCAGTAACATAGCTCGAGAACCAAGTGTCAATAGGGAGGCAGCCATTCAGGAAATAACCAATGCCATTCCCCACTTAATCACAGGGGAGCAGAATTGGTCCCTAAGGAAAAGGATCACTATGGAAGAGGTGGAGGAGGCAGTAAGGAGCATGCCTAATGACAAAGCACCGGGTCCAGATGGATTCACCATAAATTTCTACAAAGTCTGCCGGGAAATTGTCAAGAACGATATATGGGAAATTGTGGAGGACTCAAGAAGATCTAAAACTATCTTTAAATCTCTAAATTCAACTTTTATTACTCTAGTTCCCAAAGTAGAGGAGGCCAATACCCCGGAAAAATTCGACCTATAGCCCTCTGCAATGTAATATATAAGATCATATCTAAAGTTATCGCCAACAGGCTGAAGATGATACTCCCGGGCATCATCTCACAGGAACAATCCGACTATGTGGAAGGCAGGCAGATTCTGGACAACATTTTGCTTGCCCAGGAAATGATACATTCTCTCCACTCAAGGAAAGTTCCTGATATGCTAATGCAGTTGGACCTATCCAAAGCGTATGATAAAGTGAGTTGGACTTACCTGGAAGCTATTTTAAAAGCTTTTGGCTTCCGCCAGCCCTGGATCAAATGGGTATTAGAACTTATCAAATCAACGAGACATTCTATTCTAGTAAATGGCACTCCCTCCACGCCCTTTAGTCCTTCAAGAGGCATAAGATAAGGGGATCCTCTTTCCCCTTTCCTGTTTGTCATTCTTATGGAAGGCCTAAGTAGATTAATTGCCAAGAAAAAAGATGACGGCCAGATCAGAGGTTTACAGCCCATCAGGTCCTGCCCCGCTACCACTCATCAGCAATTCGTGGATGACACAATGCTACATGGCACCCCCACAGTGAAAGAAGCTACTGCGTACAAAGATATTCTCCACCTCTTCAGCAAAGCCTCGGGTATGGAGATTAACTTCTCCAAATCTACCATCTTTTTTTTCAACACCCATCATGCGGTTCAATCTCATCTCTCCAGACTGCTGGGGTTCAAAATAGGCTCCTTACCCTCCAGATATCTAGGTGCCCCCCTCACCCTCAAACCTTGGCAGAAGGCTCATTGGGAGAAAATCCTGGCCAATATGGAAAGGAGATGCAAACACTGGACTAATAGAGCTCTAAATTTTGCAGGCAGACTGGTGCTCACAAAAGCAATCCTCCAAGCCATTCCACAGTACATGCTTTCGATCCTTCCCGCTCCTAAGGGAGTCCTAGATCAAATGAGAAGCATTCAGCGTTCCTTCCTTTGGAGTGGAAACAGTGAAAAGAAGAAATGGTCGTTGGTGGCCTGGAAAAAACTTTGCAGACCAAAGAACAAGGGAGGCCTGAATCTGGTTGATCCCTCTATTGCCAACAGAGTTTGCGAAGCCAAAATCTGGTGGAAGTGGATTTCAAACACTAACCTCCCTTAGGCCAATCATTGGAAGGAGAAATACAGGCCGACCAGCAGCAATCTGGATCTCATAAGATTGCAGGATAACCCCAACGGATCCCCCATTTGGAATCACGCCCAAGCTAACAGAAGCATTATCCAGGATTACTGCTTCTGGGAAATTCGTAATGGAACTCAAGCTCTCTTCTGGGAGGATGCTTGGCAGCAATCCCCAAAATTAGAATCCCCTGCCCTTCAACCCCTAATGTTAGCCTACCAAACAGAGGGCCACAACAGAGTCAGCCACTACTGGAACTCTTCCAGTGAAGACCCGGAATGGAGAGAGTGGAAAGCTTTCGATCCAAACCAGTATGGTATGCCTCAACATGTTATCCATGATCTAAACCAACAAATTCGCAAAAGAAAGATTAGAATAGCTACTGAAGATGACAAGCTCAGGTGGGGACCGAAAGGTAACGGGGAATTCTCGCTTAAAGAAGCAAGGAGCATAATCGAACAGGTAGAACATCCCGACACAGTTCCTTGGGCCGACAAAATTTGGGATAACTTTCAGTGGCCAAAAATAAGAACCTTCCTGTGGCTTCTCATGCAGAAGAAAACTCTAACTTGGGAGAACTTACGAAGAAAAGGATTTCAGGGACCTTCAAAATGCCACATGTGCCTACAGGAGGAGGAAACGATGAATCACCTCTTCAACTCCTGTGAATGGGCTTCCCAGTTATGGCTGTGGATGGAAGCAATCCTGGAAGACACAGATCGAAACAGGGACTCCATTCAGGAGTCGATTACCAATTGGAGGAAAAATTGCTCTCGTATGAACAGTGTAAGCAGCATTTGGAAATGTACCCCAGGTTTCATTACGTGGACTATATGGAAAGAAAGGAATAGACGAGTCTTTACACAAGAAAACCGAAGTATTGAATGCGCAAAAGAATCAATTTTAATCAACATCAAACAGCTGGTTCAGGCAAAATGCAAAATCGACCCAAAGGATAAACCAACGGGAAAGGACTTACGCATCTTAAAGACATTTCAACTGGAAGCCTTCAGTAGCTGCCCCACCGGAGGTCATAAATCCCGCGCCTCCTCTCAAATCCACAGTTGGCAACCACCTCCTGAAGCCTGTCTCAAGTTGAACTTTGATGGCGCTTCGAGGGGTAACCCGGGCATTGCAGGTATCGGCGGAGTCATACGTAATCATAAAGGAGACATAATCCACATTTTCTGCAGATCGTTGGGGGAATGTACGAACAATGAAGCGGAATTTGCAGCAATGGAGCAAGGTTTGAAGGTTCTTAGGTCCCTCAGACAGGGTAATTTCATAGTAGAGGGGGATTCCTCTTTGGCAATCTCAGCGGCTCAGCGCCTCCAAGCAGGAACTCAAACCACCAAAGTCACCAAACATTGGAGACTGGCGAAGGCTACCGAGAGCATAGCAGAATTGATAGGAGATCTGAAAGGCACTGTCTTCCAATCTATCAAGAGAAAGGCAAATGGCGTGGCCGATTTCCTGGCAAACCACGGGGCTGACACCCCGCACCTCATCACGAACAGTTGTTGGCAGGATGTAGAATGCCCTACTCTCAAGGTGAAATGCGAACAGCTGGCGGAAAAGGACAATTTCCACGTCGACTCTTCATAAGGGGTGACGGCCCCAGCACCAGGTACCGGGAAGAGGAAATCATCAGCATCAGCATTAATCATAACCTCAGTGATGGTGTGACAGGGTGTCAAGGACAGGGCACAACCCGGCAGTGGCATGTCAGCACAAGTATCGACAGTTACGGTTCAAGTGATTGAATCAACTGCAGCAGTACTAGCCAATCCGTCATCTCTGGCAGGATTATGCAAGGCAAGGCTCCCAGAACATTTAAGCCAAACCTTAATGTAGTTAAGGGACTGGACATTCGGAACAGGGGAAATCAGCAGGCGGATACACAGAGCACCCCCGCAACTTCCAATCACCGTCATGATCCTTCCATTGTACAGTTTACTTGGCATCAAAGCAATCAAGGCATGAGCAACCACCTCCTCCCGGATTCTGCCCGCCTTGGTCTCGTCTGTGCGAACCGAATTTCCATTTATGGTAGCGGTACCCGAAGCTTAAGTGGGACAGCCATTACCCGTAGGCGATTTCACAATCGAAGACGCTATAAAGCAAGACATTGCAACCCAGTTCATCCCACTTCGGCTCTAGTGACGGGTGATAACAATACTGCCAGCGATAATCGGTGTAGTGAGAGAAGGCATAGCAGGGAAGTCATGGATGTGAGTGGAAGCCGCTGCGCAGCAGCGAATCAGGACCTCCATGAAGCTAAGAAAGGGTATGAGACCAGAGCCACTGCCAAGCATAAGCGCAAAGTGGCGGATCTGGAGTATAAGATTAAACAGGAAGAAGAAGGCCGAACGGAGGAGGAGGTTGCGGCAGAAGTGAACTGGCTGCATGATCTAGGAACCCCAGCGAAAAGGGCTACTCAGTTCGTGCGCACCAGAGCGGAAAGTTGGCGCATCAAGACGCTGATAGCGAAAGCGCTGGAATCCATGGAAAAGGAGAGGCCAAAGATCATAACGGAAGTGAACTTGACTGACGCGCAGATGGCCAAAATCTTGGACTTCAACAACACTCTGGACAGCCGCATCACCACGGTTCAGGATGCCATCCATGTCATGGACCGCAAGCTTACTTTCCTTATCAAGCTGCTTAAAGACACCATCAACCAGGGCCCCTGTGCTACTCTGACTTCAAACACCACAGAGCAGGGCGACAATGTTCTCAATGCCATGCAAGCCAAAGTTAATACCCATGTTGCTCAAATGGGCCTGGACACCATCAGTCTGATGGGCAAGCACATCTAGACTCTGCCTCTGCTCTTTTTGTCTTCTGTTCTGGGTCTTCAGCTCTTTTTGGCTTTCTCTGGTTTTAACAATGTCTATGTATCAGTTTACTATGTAACGACCCTCGGGGTGTATGCGAATAAGGTTTTCCGCTGCCGCCCTGCGTGGTGTGCCCATGGCATTTCTGTCTGCTCAGTCCTGTTAGATAGTCTGTCCCAGTTGCCCATCTGCATTAGCAGAATTTTTGTACTCTATCTTGTTATATAATATAACTATCTGATTTACACAAAAAAAGAAACAGAAGGAAAAGAGCAAGCAGCCGGTATGGGAATCTAGGCAACAAGGTAAAGATTCCAATGTGAATTCCAGTTCTCATTGAATGAAGATGATGCAAGTTTCTCAGCCCCATCAACCTAGTGCTCTCAAGAAGAAAAGCCATAGGTCGAGCTGTTGTAATAGAATTTCAAGTAGTTCAGCGATAGGATCAGTGATACAAGTGTTCTTCAATGTCAAGATAGACATAGCTAATTTGCCTGCATCTTTCTCCTCAGATGAAGAAGGAGGAGGAACCCTACCACAGCCTGCCTATGTGGACTTTGCTTCAATTTACAACGAAGTAGATACCAAGTTAAATGGTATCACTCAACCCTCAAGCTGATCAAGCTGACCAACATAGGTTGTGCAACGAAGCATCTCGGTCTTTGGAACCATAATGCCCAATTTCTCAGTAATCACCCTTCTCATAGCTGAGAACAGGAAAACCAACAACCACATGAATCTCTCTGCCGCCTCGAAGTTGGAGTTTCCCGAGCGTGTCATTCACTAGCAGATAAGAGATGGAAAAATGATTCATAATGAGGATCACTCATATCCATGCCAAATCTAGTCTTTTTAGCTGGAAATATCCTGTATTTTTGGAAATTTTGAAGCGCATTCCTGATTGTGTCTACTTTTACCTTCAATCGTTCAAGCTTTTCATGCATACAAAAGGGTCCTTTAGTAGGGCAGCGCTGCCACTCAAGTTCTTGATTCACAGAAGATTTATTCATAGGCCATATTCCACGTTCATCTACAAGCTGTTGAATATGAATCTGCCATTCACTTTCAACATGAAGCATCCATCCATATTTGTCCAATAGTTAGAACATCCACTTTTACTGTACCATCGATTGTCGGATGCTGCAATCTTTTAACTGATCACACCTTCACTTTGCTGAAATATCCTACGCATTTGTTTACCACAAATGGCACCAACAGGTCTTGGCTCTACCTATGTGGAGGATCCAACATTAACAACTTAGTCCTCCAAAAGATGCCCGCAGGTCTTCATTGGCAATAGAGTTTACAACGTCCTGTATACGTCGGACCAGAGCAGCAGTGTGCTTAACAACAGGTGTTCAAAAAAAACTGATGGACAAACAACATACACTAAACTCTTTATTTCCTCAACCCAGGGTGGGCCAAGCCCACGAGGGGCCAGCCCTCAGGGCTTTGATACCATGATAAAACTTGATAATCCAGATTAAATTATTAATCAAATGCAATTACATATATACAAGAAGTGTTGTCTCAAGATAGGTAAGCTATCTTGGACACACAATCTGTTGGTTGAGAAAATATCTCAACCACACACCAACCTAAGAACAAGTAGATATAGACAACTCCTATAGAATCGGAACTGACTCCTTATATAGAAAGAATCATAACTAGAGACAAGTAGGAATTAGATATTCCAACAAAATTCTACACAGATACATAGAGCCCTCCAATCTGCTAAGAAATAAGAACTAGGAAGTAAAAATTGCAGACTTCGAGGTGAGCAGAATTATGTCTCAGACATTGTATCCTTGCAATACGTATGTGGGTACCTATGCTTACATGATCTCAGAGAAATCCCTCCAATCTGCTGATAAATAGGAACTACAAAGTAAAATTTGTAGACTTCAGGGTGAGCATAATTATGTCTCAAATGATAAAAATCGATGTTCTATGAATTAAGTGGCCCTCAAGGTAAGATACCTGGAGAGTGCCCAAGCACTTCACACATACACACTCACTACAATCAAGAGAACAACCTAGTACATATAGGCTTTCACACAATCAGGTGGTTTGAGCCACTCCCTGAATGTTAGGATCTGAGATCTAAAGTTAGACTCTCAATCCTATCATCACCATAAAAGTAAACTAAGTTTGGCTTTCTCCATTATCTCCAACACTCCCCCTTAATGGAGAAAGGGTACTGAATAATAACATACGCATACTGGTTTAGTCTCAGCTAGGCTTACAATTAGAAAACATGAAAAACTTGGTAAGAGAGTTTTCTATTTACTCTTCTTGCTTGAGAGTCCACGCTTGTTCATCTTGAGTTGAGGCTTCATCTTCAATTTCTTCGCCTCATTTCCTCCCCTGTGAAGGAAAACTTGAATTCTTGTTCTCGTCCTTCTCAAAATTATGGCAGGCTATATAAGAGAATTTTCCATCTCACTATTATGGTCTTATGAAGCACGGCTTCTAGCTGCCCAATCGCAGGATCTCCTTGCGGCCAGAAGGGTGTGAGGGTTTAGAAATGTACTCACAAGACCATCTATTTGGTTGTGCGTTCAATTCGCTCACTCTGTCGCTTAATGATGGCAATCGAATGGAAGGAGCATACGTAGACATCACATCAGGTAATATACCTTCTACCACAATCCATCTTCACTTGATTATGTGTAGCCTTGCTTCAATGTTCACCTTGCATATTTTACTCATCCCCTTCCTCTCGCAAGGTACTGCTCAAATAAGGCGCGCAACCAGCTACTCACAAGCAAAAGTTACTCCACCACCACTGCAGGTAGAGAGGGGATGCTACTCTCAGGTATACGATCTCACAAGGTTTACTCTGCCATTACAAATGGGTATTCCACTAGGGTTATGGTTAAAACATTTGCATGGAGGGTGATGGGATTTGGATTCATTGAAATGGCAAAATCTGCGACGAGAATTGAAGCGAAAAAAATTGAGTACTGGGTCTAAAAGATTCAGCGGTTCCCAGCATAAATCTGACTCTCAAAATTCCCTAACCCATCAACCCAGCGAGAGGATGGAGCTACAGAAAACAAAGTCACTAGCCAAATAGAGGATGTATTAAAAATCAAATGGCAGGCATGCTCTCTCTTCAGGTATTCATGTGGTGATAGTGTGCAACCTTTTTCCATGCAGCACTGCTGGTGAGTCTACCATGCAGCCCGTCACAACGAAGCGAGTCTCCATGTAGCTACTAGGCACATGCACGTAGCTTCTAGCATACACAGCTAGAAAAATGCAGCTAGCACCGTCGTCGCATCTATTGACCTCCGATCTGCGACAAGTCGTTGAGATACACCAAAATTCTGCGACGATACAGAAAATGAAAAAGTGCACAGGAGACTTGTCACGACTACACTTTTCGGATCCCTTCGATGACGGCACAACTACCCTTCAGCTCCACAGCGATGATGTCACGTTCCTCAAAACTCAGCATATAGGCCTCTCTTTCTTGTAGCTCTGATACCATGATAAAAATCATTGTTCTATTAATTAATGGCTCTCCAAGTAAGATACCTGGAGAGTGCCCAAGCACTTCACACATACACACTCACTACAATCAGAGGAACAACCTTATACATATAGGCTTTCACACAATGAGTGGGTTTGAACCACTCCCTGAATATTAGGATCTGAGATCTAAAGTTAGACTCTCAATCCTATCATCAGCATAACAATAAACTAAGTTCGGCTTTCTACATTATCTCGAACATCAGACATTGTATCCTTGCAATATGTATGTGGGTACCTGTGCTTACATGATCTTAGAGATTCGAGACCCGAGAACCACAACAAAATGTGTGACGGATCTCCAAGAGAATTAGACTCTGGTTGGGCCAATTGTTGTTTCTCTTCGTCACTTTGGAGTGCAGCCACAAGATAGCATCACTTTGGAGTACATCCATGAGGATGGCGAGGCAATAAACATATAAAGTAGGGAGGCAGTGCATAGGAGCATGTAATTGATAGAAACGGAAATTTCTCCAACAACATTGATCATTCAAATGTAGCGTGTGTGCAAATATAACCAAGGTAAAGAGCCCATGATGAAGGCACCACCATTGAAATAAAGGTAGTGTTCTTGCTTGTAGTATGTACATGCAAGTTTTCCAATTACTTAGAGCCTTTCATGAGAGTCACAACCCATGGAGTCCATTCGAAGTTTATGGAACTGTTGTTGATTACAATGTTGTGCCCTTTTAATGACAACCTCAACCACGTGGAGTGCATGCCCAAGTTTATATTCTTGTCTTATTCCAATGTTTTGCTCGAGATTATTTCAAAATTAACTCTTATTTCATTATTTGATTAGCTTAAGCCTTAATACATACATACATTAAATATTCAATTAATATTATTTGTATTTTCGATTTATTTGATATATATCTATCGCTATCTATATCTATATCTATATCTATATATATATATATATTATATTAATATATATATATATATATATATATTTTCTTGAATCATTATTGATATGTTAATTTATATTTTACTAATTATGTTTTATTTAACAAATATTTAAAAAAAAACAAAATCAACATAAAAATTCCATACATGGTGAGAAAGAGTCGCTATATAAATAATTTAATTTGATTAGTGTTAATTTATAATTTAACTTAAGTTTACATGAAGTTACATGCTTTAATAATTTATCTATTAAAAGTATTATTTTAGGGATTCCAAAAGAAATATGAACACTTTGTTAAACATATTGTTTGAGGATATATTTGGACTTTTTAAATAATAATGGTAATGAAGTATACAATTATAAAGAATTTTTTTTTTTTTTTTAAATCGTTTAAAATACATGTAAATATAGGTTTAATGCATGAATTAAAAGTAAACTTTTTAAACGATCTTCTAATTTAATTTATGGTGATGGTTAGAAAACACTTTTTATATATAAAGGTTAATAAAGAATTAATATTGGAAAAAATAAGTAATTTTGATTTTTTTTAAATATATTAATTATTTGGTATATATTAATGATTAATTAAAATATTTTTTATATTTTGAAATAAAATTTAGAATTATTTTTATTAACTAAAAAGTGTTTTTAACATAAAAAAATATGCTTTTTTTACTTTTTTATAAATCATAATTAAGTTTAACATGAATTAAATCTACTAATTTGATATAAGTAAATATTTATTAAAACAAATATATCAAATCACCTAATTTTCCTTTTACAAACCACCATAAAATTTACTTATTTCAGAAAAAATATATGTTTTTTACTAAAAAATTCATATTATATCACGTAATTTTAGTAATGATTTAATTAATATTGATAAAATGTAAAAAATAACCATTACATTTTCCCTATTTAATTACAAAATTATAATAACCTTTACCTGATTAAAAAGAGAGAAACTCAAATACCCCAATCTCACAGCTTTACTTTCAATGTAGATTTGATACCTTTTATCTATTGCTTCTTAAAAAACGCAAGAGTATGATATAGTTTAGGTTCTTAGCTATTAATATATATATTCATTAGTTGTCTAGTGGGTTTTCTGGTAGGTTGTCTCGATGATCTTCCCAACTTTTCTATTTCTTGGGTGTACCATTGCAGTTATCGGGCCAATTGCTAATTACATAGTTATTATTAATAAAAAATAATTAAGATTTAACAAAATATACTTAAGGTTATTAATATGGTTAGTGGTGGATATATACCTATCATGTATAGGCACCACATTGCTAAATATAATTGTAAATATATTTCATATATCCATATAAATGTATATCAAGCACATTGTTAAATGTAATTGTATTACTTATCCAACAACTATTATGAAACATAGCTACCAAATTAGAATGTACGAAAAAATCGAAAATACGGGAGTTCGATTCCGGTCGGCCCAAATTTGGAAGGTATGTTATTTTTTTTAAATATAGAAAATTAAAAAAATTAAAATTATATTAAATTTTTTAATAATAAATATAAATAGTATGTTAAAAATATATAATTATTATGTTCTGGTAAAACAAAATTATAAATATAAAATTTAATACTCAAAATAGAAATTTTCTATATTATTTATTTTCGTAAATTTTGTTTTTAATACAAAATTTAATTATTTAAAAATAGAAATATCTATATTTATTAATATTTAAAAACAAAGATTTTTATATTAAAAAAATGTAATTACAATTTAATTTGGTAAGGATTTTTTGTTAACAAAAGTTTAATATTAAAAATAGAATTTTTAATATTAATAAAACAAATATAGTAAACATAAATTAGATATTAAAAAAATTATAGTATTAATAAATTCCATAATGAAATATAGGTGAAAGTAGTAAGTTTATACTTGTTAAAAATAATAAATTCCTATAACCAGAAATAATAAATGCTTATTTATAAATATTTAAAATAAATATAATCTCTATTTTTTTCTATTTGAATTTCATTCAGTGATATTTTTTTTCAAATTTGGTAAGTATGTTGGGAACATTCCAACGCTCTTTTCCTCTTCCCCACTAGTAAGGAATGAACTCCTCTTCCCCACCAGTAACAAAATCCAACGTGAACTAAAGTTTGGTTGTGCTTCTCCCCTCTTTATATTTCGAATTAAATAGAATGTGCTTTGAAAATGTGTTTTCATTGGAATTCTGTTTTAGGTTGTTTTAGTTATTAATTAATAATATTGTTATTTTTCATTTTTAAATGTAATATTAAAATTTAAAATTTGAGAATATAGTTTCTTTTTAAATATATTGTTTTATTATTTTTCTAATAAACAAATATAGATTTTTTTTCTAAATAATTTAATTTTGGAATATCTATACTTCCTAATTTTTTATGTATTGAATTTTAGGTACTCGGAATTTTTCCGAATCGAATTTGAATTCGAATAGGTAACTATGTTATGAAATAGACTGTTTTGTGAGTCATGTGATTTTTGAATTTTGAATTTTATCCCTTTATGATGTTTGGTTTCTCCCATTCATTTCTGCCCTTTGCTGACTCATGTTATGGCTCTTGTGTCAAGTAACCTACATTACGTATTTTTAATGTAATCTTCCAACAATTATTATAAAGTAGATTATTTTTTGGGTCATGTGATTTCTGATTTTTTAGTATCCCTTTCTGATGTTTGATTTTGTGAAAAATATTTGGTAAATTTTACTTTCGTGGAGGTGCAGAGTTATGATTTTCATGAAGCTATTTTCGCCTAGCGAGTTTTGTCCACGGCCAAGCTATTTCACAGACTTGGATTTGGCAGAGCTAATTTCACGCAGCTACCTTTGGCCACGCAAAGCTATGTCAATCGGCCACGGCAAAGCTATTTTACGTATTTGGATTTCGCGCACAATAGAGCTCTTAGAGACTTATGAATAATATTTACTGACTGCAAAAATGACAGTAGGTTTGGAGAAACACAATAAAAACTTAGTATTATATTCTAAAATATGAAAATACATTCACATGAGGTTGTTTCTCTTTAACTAAGTAAAAATTAAAATTTCACGGTGAATAACACAGATTAAAATACTATAACTGTTGTTTTCACATGCCCACCAAAATTTGCTCCACCATTTTCTCCCGAGAGACTTGGGCTCTCTTTTTCTCTAACCTCTTACTCTAGAACCTATTACAAAATGACTTTTACATTCATATATAACTCAACATACAATTTTACATTTAATTCATGACAAAGCGAAATTAATATGATGTTGTTGTTGAGTGTGACCAGAATGGCGCAGATGTTTCTAGAGTCTGGGAAATATTTGATGAATAAATGTTTGCCCATATCTATTTACCAAAGTACATTGACTACTTTAAATTCATTGTTGCATTTTAGAACGCTTCACGCTTGACTTCAGTCCTTCAATCTTCAAACAGGGACACAACCTACAAAAATATGTCTGACAAGCATGGTTGTTGTCAGGTTGTTTATTACGGTGGTTGGGATTATTATTTCAACACTCCCCCTTTTTCACAATTGCCATCATTGACAATTCCCAAATAGATTATGAGATAAACAAAACTTTCACATGCTAATGGCTTTGTGAAAATATCAGCAAATTGTTCCTATGACCTATAGTGCTGCAACACAATTTAATCATTGTTAATCAACTCTCTAATAAAATGATATTTAGCATCAATATGCTTGGTACTCTTCTGGAAGACAGAATTCTTTGACAACGCAATTGCTGAGGTGTTGTCGCGCCCTTTTGGTCATGAAAAAGATCCCTCAACATCCTTCTCATCCAGACTACCTGACATGCTGTTGATGTTGCTGCGACATATTCAGCTTCTGTTGTTGACAATGACACTATTGGCTGCTTCTTGGAGGCCCATGAAATGGGTGCGAAACCCAAACGAAAAATGTATTCTGACATGCTCTTTTTGTCATCGACACTACCTGTCCATCACTGTCAATGTAACCAACCGGCTTCAAATCACTTTTTGTTGTGTACAAAACGCCATATTGTTTTGTCCCATTGACATACCTCAAAATCCTTTTTGCTACTTGCCAATGTGTCTCCTTGGGTGTCTCCATGAACTTTGACACCAAACTTATTGCATAGATTATATCTGGCCTAGTGGTAGTCAAATACATCAAGCTGCCTGTCATGCTTTTGTATAATGTCAGATTTACATTGTCGCTGCAATCTTCATTACTGAACTTCAACCCTATGACAGTTGGAATTAGTGCGGACTTGTTGTTCTGCATTTTAAATCTCTCAAAAATTTCTACCAGATACTTTGCTTGAGAGATAAAAATTCCATTTTCTATTTCCTTCACTTTTAAGCCCAAAAAATATCTTAACACTCCCAAGTCGGTCATTTCAAATTCACTCTTCATGACTTGTTTGAAATCAACGATGAGAAAATCATCATTGCCTGTAAGAATCAAATCGTCTACATATAAGATGACAATGAGAATCTTACCTTCGCACTCTTTGGTGTAGAGAGTAGGCTCACCACACATTTGTCGAAACCATTGTCCAACAAGTAAGCATTTGTCCTGTTGTACCCTGTGCACGGTCCTTGCTTCAATCCATAAAGAGCTTTCCTCAATTGATACACTTTGTCTTCTTGGTCTTCAATCTCATAACCAGGCGATTGCATGACATACACTTCCTCTTTCAGCACTCCATTCAAGAACGTTGATTTTACGTCCATTTGATACACTCTCCATTTGTGTTACACGTCAATCACCACAACTGTGCGCACTGTCTCCATTCACTTGACTGGCGCGAACTTCTCTGCATAATCTCTTCCATGTTGCTTCTTGTATCCTTTGACAACTAGCCTTGCTTTGTTCCTTTCAATCTTTCCCTCAATGTTGCTTTTGATCTTATAGACCCACTTCACTCCAATGACATGTTTTCCTTTCGGAAGGCTCACTAACTCCCATGTGTCATTCATTTCTATTGCTTCTATTCCTTCTTCTATTGTTGCAACCTATTTTTCTTCTTTGACTGCATCTTCAAAGTAGATTGGGTCATCTACATGACAAAATAATGCAAATAAGGAATTCAGAGTTGCACTACTATCAACTTCATCTTGCTCATAAATTTCATTTAAATTTTTGAATTTTGGTCTTCTTGTGCTTGCTCAAGATGGGCTTGACATGTCACTTGGTGTCGCACTTCATGGTGTGCTTGGAGAAGTGCTTGCTTGCCTACACATAACTGTCTTATTATTTGTTGATGGCATCCCTTGCTTCCTGCTTTGCTGTGCTTGAATAGGAGTAGAGGGAGTCACTATTGAGGAATTACTTGCTGCTGTTAATTCCTCTTTGTCCTCATGTGGTATGCATGCTTTGACATTGACTGTCTTTTCTAAAGTTCCATCCCATGATTCCTCTTCTATGAACTACACACCTCTGCTGATTATGACTTTCTTGGTTAATGGATTGTAGAGTTTGTATGCCTTGGATTCATCACTGTATCCAACAAGTATACGTTTCTCCCACTTGTTGTCCAACTTCTTCCTTAAATCATCCAGGACATGTGTGTATGCCACACATCCAAAAACTCTCATGTGAGTTACATTTTGTTTTCTTCCACTCCGTGCCTCTTCAAGAACAATGTTGTGGATGCTTTTGGTTGGACATCTGTTCAAGATATATGTTGCACAAGCGACAACTTCAGTGCAATAGTCATTTGGCAAATGCTTTGCCTTCAAAATACTCCTTGCCATCTCCATAATGGTCTTATTCTTCCTTTCTGCCACACCATTTTGTTGTGGTGTATATCTTGTTGTAAATTGCTTGTGAATTCCACACTCCCTACAAAATTGAAAGAATTCATTTGAGATGTATTATCCACCTCTGTGAGTCCTAAGGACTTTGATGTAGTGTCCACTTTGCTTTTCAACAAGAGCCTTGTATTGGCGAAAGCGCTCAAACAATTCACTTTTCTATTTTAAGATAAAGACCCATGTCTTTCTTGTGTAGTCATCTATGAAGGTCAATACATAGTGACTGCCACCAATTGATGGTGCCTGCATTGGTCCACATAAATTTGAGTGGAAAATCTCCAAAGGTCCCTTTGCCCTCACTGAGTTTTTAGATGGAAATGACTCTCTATGTTGCTTGCCCAAGATACATCCTTCACATATGCTATCTGGTTTTTCGATGAGTGGAACTCCCTTCACCATGCCTTTCCTATGCAGAAAATTCAAACCTCCAAAGTTAAGATGTCCAAATCTCAAGTGCCATAACCGGTTTTTATCTTTTACCTTTGCTTGAAAGTTTACTTTGTTTGCAATTCCCTCTTTTCTTCTATCTTCTTGTGAGTTCATAGATACTTGTGCTTGTGCACCTTCTTTCTGCAAATGTGATTTTATTTTTAGGGGAAAGATTATATTGTTTGTCATCTAAACCTTTGCAATCAGCTGTCTTCTGGGAGGCCTATCCAAAATTGTGCACACATCATTTTTGAAGAAGACATTGTAGCCTTTCTCCATGAGTTGTCCAACACTCATGAGATTATGTTTCAGACCAAGGACAAAGTAAACATCTGAGATGTATTTCTTCTCCCCCTTATTTGTTACGATATTAACTATTCCTTTTCCCATGACAAAGGCTTTGCTATCAATCCCTAATGTCCCTTCAGATTTCACACTTTCATTTGGATTAGAAAACATTTCCATGTTTCCTAACATGTGGTTGCTACACTCTGAATCTAGATACCATATATCACTCTGTTTTTCTTATGCTACATTACGAGCTAAAAACACGCTATCATGGTTCTGATTTTCTCTTGCGAAATTTACACTTGATTTGTTACTAATGTCATACTGCTTCTTTCTACATTCATTTGCATCATGACCATACTTCTTAGAGTAATGGCATTGAACTTGAGATTTATCATACCTCTGACCTTGTGCTTGATTTTGGCTTGGGCCTTGACTTGGATTTTGATTGTTGCCTCTTCCATTTGAGCTTGAAGGGTTGCGTCTTCCACCTCTATGTGGGCTTCTTCCTCTTCCTCTAGCATATGATCTTCCTCTGCTTCGACCTTGACCAAATGATACTTGTGTCTTGAAGGCATGCTCCAATG
Source organism: Pinus taeda (assembly GCA_000404065.3). NCBI lineage: Eukaryota > Viridiplantae > Streptophyta > Pinopsida > Pinales > Pinaceae > Pinus > Pinus taeda. The sequence continues at coordinate 219,503 of APFE031426654.1, forward strand.
AGGAGCTTGCTGCTCTATTTAGTCTATGTTCATGAGAAACCAGTGATGCATTAAGTTCATCCACTGAGAACTATGAGAGATCCTTTGTCTCTTCTCTGGCCACAACAATGGCCTCAAACCTTGTTGGCAAACTTTTCAAAACTTTCTCAACTATTCTTCTTTCCTCAAGTGTTTCACCATGAGACCTCATTTGTGTAACCAACTCACTTACATGTGTAAAACATGAGTCTATATTCTCAGACTCTTTCATACAAAGTGTTTCAAAATTCAATATTTGCAGTTTTGCTATCTTGACTTTTGCCATGCCTTTGTAGGCGGTCTGGAGGGTGTCCCATCTTTGCTTGGACTTCGTTGCTGCTGCAACCCTTGGGGAAATACTTTCATGGACTGCTTGGAAAATATAAAACAGGGCTTTTGAATCTTTCTTCCTGTTGTCCCTTAACACATCATTTTATTTTCTTTTTGAGATAAGGCATTGTATGTTGCTACATCTGCTGGTTCTTGAAAACCATTCTCCACCAAATCCCAAATGTCTTAAGAAGAAAACAAAGTCTTCATTGTAATAGCCCAATAATCATACTTTTTTCCATTAAACTGAGGTATTTGAGGATTATTCAAGCTTGTGGTTGATGTTGCCATTTCTGAGCAAAAAAAGAACTTTCTAAACAAAATCAGCCCTCAAAACAATCTTCACTATTAGTAAAAGCACTTGTTTTTACACTAACAATATACCATGTTAAAAATATTTAAAAATATTTAGTAAATTTAATTTTCGTGGAGGGGCACAGCTAGCTTCACCCATTGGGAGCTGGTGCGCCCAATATTTAAAAATATTTAGTAAATTTATTTTTTGTGAAGGGGCACAGCTAACTTCGTCCACTGGTGAGTTGATTTCGCCTGCGTACATGGTGAAACTATTTCACAGACTTGGATTTCACGCTCACGGAATAAATGACAAAATAAGTTTAGAACAACACAATAAAAATTTAGTATTATATTCTAAAACATGAAAATACATTCACATGAGTTTGCTGCTCATTCATTAAGTAAAAACTAAAATTTCACACTAAAGCTCACCAAAATTTGCTACATCATTTTCTCACTAGAAACTTTGGCTTTTTTTTCTCTAACCTCTTACTCTCTAAACTATTACAAAATGACTTTTACATTTATATATAACTCAACATACAATTTTACATTTAATTAATGACAAATTAAAATTAATATAATGTTGTTATTGAGTGTAATGGCCCACTTATTTTTGGAGTATAGTCAATATTGCTGACACATATCTATTTACCAAAATACATTGATTGCTTTAAATTCCTGGTGCTTTTTAAATGGTTCGCACCAAGCTTCAGTGCTTCAATTTTCAAATTGCCGTGATTGGAATTATTATTTCCAACAGATTTCTCCCATTCGTTTCTCGCCTTTGCCGACTCATGTGTTAGCTTTTGTGTGGAGTATTCTTTGCTTCTTTATAATTGTGCTTATGTAACCTTCCAACAATTATTATGAAGTAGACTGTTTTCTGAGTCGTGTGATTCCTGATTTTTCAGTTGTATCCCTTTCTGATGTTTGGTTTCTCCCATTCGTTCTTCGCTTTTGCCGACTCATGTGTCCGCTGTTGTGCGGAGTATTCTTTGCTTCTTTATAACTGTGTTGATTGCTAGAGTTTTACTTGAGTGTGTAATGGAGATATAAGGTGGAGAAAGTTTTTAGAAACTCCACTCGAGCGGAGACATAGCTGTAATAAGAGAGAGACAAAGTATTCTCTGCACCGGAATTGTGATAATAAAATGTCTGGCAGTGGCCATGCAAGCGCTGCGTCTGCAGACTTGGCAGCCCAGAGTTATTTGGACAGTGATAATAAACAGACTTTGGTGCGCTGTGAAAAGGCAGTTAAGAAGATTGAGTCCGAAAGTTATGAAGAGCCAGTTACCAAGAGTGATGACGGGCAGCAGAGGCTATCGGGACAATCAGTGTATGGTAAAAACCCGCGACGGATCAGCGACGGGGAATGGCGTACTTATGTGAAAGGGGATCCCCATGATCGTCCCAGATGGTCGGCAGACGCGTCAATATTCAGAGTTCCGAAGTTCCTTAAAGACACAAAAAGGGAAGCATATGTCCCTCAAACAGTTTCCTTGGGTCCACATCATCAGGGATGTGCAGAGCTTGCTCCAATGGACTATCACAAAGGAAGAGCCCTGCGTAGAATGATGATGAGGTCCAATATCAGGATGAATATCGATCCAGATGATATCGTTTTCGCCAACAATGCAACGAATGCGATCCTCAGCGTGGAAGACAAAATCAGGGACATCTACGAAGAAAGCATCGATTGCGATGCAAATACCCTGGCTCGGATGCTATGTTTGGACGGTTGCTGCATTCTAGGAGTATTGAGAACTCTGTGTGGGCGCCCGTATGAGAGGCATGACCCTATTTTTGGGGAAAACAAGCTCGCTGCATGCAATATACTGAAGGACATTGTGATGCTCGAAAATCAGATACCCGGGATCGTTCTCCTAGAGTTACTACGATTGGAGCACCCCGGGAACGGCAGTGTCAAGAGGATGCTTTTCGATCTGCTGGTGGAAGGAGCACGGGGTTTGTTCATAATTTCCGACAAGTATCTAATGCAAAGGCCAGCTCGTGTTGAAGAATTTCATCATGTTTTAGGTTTCTTGCACAAGGTCATTGTAGGTCAGCCTTACATTCATATTATCCGTCCAGATCAAGATGAGCACTGCATCTCAATTAAAAGTTGTATTGCCCATTACCTTTTAATTCTCCAAGAAAAAAATACAGCACGGAGTTATGGCTTCGAAAGCATCCCTCCTGCAGTAGAACTAAACAGTGCCGGGATCAAATTTCGACCATGTGATCGAGGCATAAGTGGGATTTGGTTTGACCGGAAGAGTGCCATAATTTATCTTCCTGTGGTCTCTATCACATACGACGCAGAGGTAGTATTCCGTAACTTAATCGCTTTCGAGATGTGCAGACCATCAGAACTCAATTACGTGATTAGTTACCTCAATCTCATGGACGACTTGATCGACTCGGAAAAAGACGTGGCATTGCTAAGATCAATGGGAATCCTTACCAAACTGATTGGGAGTGACAAAGCCGTTGCTAACCTATTCAACGGTCTATGCAACGATGTTAGGACCGTGAGTGAGGGGAATCACTTCCGAGAAGTGAAAAAATATGTGAATGAGCACTACAGATCTAAAATTAGGGTCCTGTTTGCAGAGCTTGTGCGGGACTATTTCTCATCGTACTGGAAAGCTTTAGCAACGGCGGCGGCAATTAGTCTACTGGTTCTCTCCCTTCTTCAAACAATCTTCACAGTTAAGAAGTAGCCTCTTTGCTGTTTTTTTCTTCGAAATAGATAGGTGATTTGTAGTCAGTCGATGATTTGCAATTTGGATCAGATGTATCACCATCCTAGTTCTAGTTGGTTTAAGCGAAGTGTACTTAGTTGGTTTAAGATAGGGAGCTTTGTAGATAGATTAAGTAATTTGAGCTTGGTTCAGGTTGGCCATACTATGTATCGAACTTGTCAGATGATGTATCTGACCGAATATTATTCACATAATTTCGTAGTGTTTGTTTAGTATTCTCCACTTCTAAATATTTTGTGTAAAAACATTAATATAATACAGTTATGTACTAGCTATATTCGTGTATATTGGTTACAAATTTGCCAGAAATTATTAACAAAATTATATTATAAAGTTTAGAGTTATCATTGTAATATTAACGCTTCAAAAAATTACATACAAATTCTGAAAATAAAATAAAATATTTTCAACTCATTCATATAAACCATATATAAATAAATTTATTATAATTATATAAGAAAATAAATTAAATAATCAAAAAATTCATTTATACCAACCAAAAATAATAAAAATAAAGCAAAAAATTATTATCTCATTCATACAATTAAAAAAATGTTAGTTTTATTATATTTATTGGAGAACTTCAAATATTTTAGTTTGATTATTATATTATCGTAAATTATGTATTATAAAGAAATTAGTAAATCTCAATCTGTAATTTTTAAGTTTCATATTTTATTCCTCCAGTTTTAAGTTTCATGTTTTAATCCTCCCGATTTAAGCGGAAATATGTCGAGTGCAGTACTGTGATATTTAAGTCGAGATAGAGATAGGGATTTTTATAATCAGTTCAAATAATTATTATGAGTGAGTTTATATTTATCTGGTTGAGTTTACATTTATCTTATTGAGTCTCAACAACATAGGTCATTTTCTTCCTATGTTGCAATTGTCTTGGGGTGTTATTGTTGTCGGTGTTGTTGTATAAGATTATTTTTATTTTTTATGACGTTATTTGAATATGTATATATAAAATTAAATTAAATTTTTAATATAGTTTCAAAAATTAAGTAAATATCATTAATATGTAGATAGTAAAATAATCATTATTTAATATTTACATCTAAAAAATTAAAAAAGGACTAGTGACATTTAAACTTTAATGTACACTATATATATAATTATAATATTTTTAAAACATATAGTTGTGATTTTTTTATAAGAAGAGTTTCAGCTTAAATCACATGAAAAAGACCTTTGTCCACTCGTTTGGAACCAATTAGTGTGGTTCATCGTCAGGATAAGTTGACGATGAATCACACTAGTTGTTTCGAAACCCGTTGACAAAGGTCTTTTTCATGTCATTTACGCTGAAGTTCTTCTTATAAATATGACTGATCACAGAAGCCTCAATTCTACAAATATAGTTGTGATTTTTTTAATGCAAATACATTTAAGTAGTCCTAATACTTAAATAAAATATGCAATATTCAAAAAACAATTATATAATATTAACCATAAGAAAAATATAACAATTTTAAAAAACAATATCATATAATTTTTCAAAATTCACTTTCATAAATATATAAAATAAAATAAATTATTATAAAAATGTAAGTATATTTTTAAAAAACTGATAATCTCATTATATGTGTTGGTGGACGCTGGTCTTCCTACACGAGTTGAAGCGATGACAAATACCATGACATATACAGGTATAAAGCTACCCCCACAGTTGCAGGATTTACAAGCGGCTTCTAAGCTATACCTTGTCAACGTTATGCTTAATCATTGTTTGAGGATACTAGAATATCCTTGACACTTCAAAACCTTCATCCTGAAATATAAGAAGAGAGAAAATCCCTCCTGTTTACGCAACATACAACCGATTACCAAGCAGCATTCAAAATTGATTTTTGCCAATTTTCATTCATTTTTCGCCGGATGGTATCCTGTTTCCAAAGAGAGGAAGAAAAACAAACTCTTCGCGCCAAAAGTAAATGTTCAATGGATATATCCTTTTAACAATTTACTCGCTGTTCAGGCTTTAATTCCCATGACTATGTCACGTCAATAAATTGAACACAATGTATATATATATATATATAATTTTGTAGAGTGGCATAAATAAAAGATTGAAAACCATTAGATTTTAAATAAGTGTAATATGTAATTTTGTTATTTAGTACTGTTTTTTTGCTGTAAAAAGTGATTAATAAATTTCATATTGATTTTTTTAATGTGTTAAAAATTAAGGCAGTAGTGTTGTTATATACATCATTATTTTAATGTACAAAGCATGTATTTATGTTTTCACTATATAAAATATATATCTAAATTTGATAACATATAGAATGCAGATGAAGCCTATATCATAAATGTGTTGAGCCAAAATATTTTATTGATTTACTTTTCTAGTGTTTTTAATATATAAAATGTTAAAAGTAGCTTTTATATACTATTAGTATGTCCAATTATTTGATTATTTCTTTTTATAATAAAAAATTAATCTTTTGTAAAAAGTATCATATATCACGTTGACCGCGGTTGCGCACAGAGGTAAGTAAGATGTCTTTGTTGGTAGCAAAGGTGTGATATGCGCAACAAGCCAAGAAAGGTGCATGAATGGTTCTAACACATGGGAGGTGTAATGAGTGCGCCCCTTGGAAACCTGTTTAAACATGTAACTTGGAACGGAACACATGAGAAAAGATGCATCACAAGCTAGAAGGAAGGAGAACCAACAGTCCAACAAGTTAAATGAAATAAAATAACAACATATGCATGAAACGTGCTGGCTCTGTTATATTAAGAAGTGAAAGTTCCAATCATACAATACAAAAATGACCAACCACTGGTCTCGATAATAGAACATTACAGTTACTGCTACCTACTTCTCCAAGTAGATGTACTAGCTCTGCATTGTGGAGAAGCCAAGGCTCATTACAATACTCTCCAAGATTTTTTTAAGATACACCTATCGGAAGCTTGGCTTACTAAAAATCTGTACAATAAGTTATAAGTTACTATAAATAGCAAAGGGTAGGGTGACCCTTGACATTCCCCTTTGTGACTATCCATCTACACACATGACTCTTCAACTACTCTATGACTGTTACATTCAACTATCGACACTTGAAGTTCCACTTTACAAGATGTTACATACAATATGCACATGTACCCATGTGAGACAAAATAGGCTTCAGCGAGCCATGCAAGACATCACTATGAATCAGACGAGTGTGGGAAGAACAACTCTTCCCACACTCATGCCAAGCTTGGTAATCCGCAATGGTGTCCATGTACTATGAGGTGACATCTTTATGGAAATGAACTCTTGCTTCTGTTGCATCTGGGTACACTGATTTGGCTCCTCTGTCCAACTTGTTTGACAGCATGCACATCATTATCTTGAGTGTGGCTGGACCAATGACATATGATGCATGGGGTATGCATTGATCATCAAATCAGCACTCGTTGCTATGCGCATCAACTCGTCAAAGTGCAAGTTCAACTCCTATCGGGCTCAACCCTTTATCTTTGTATTGGTGAGTGTCCCAATAGATGGAATCGCATGTGAACACACAACAAAATCCAAGCTTCTGAATAACTGTGCATGGGAAGCCTACAAACTAGTGATGAGTTGTGGGAGTTCCTCATAGTGTTGGATCTGACTCTAAATGCATGCCTTTAACTCAACCACCATGGGCTTCATCATCTTAGGCAAATATAACAGGGCTCCCTTGTATCTAATTTTCCATGTTTGCATGTGGTTGACATCAGTATGCAAGTTTGACAAGATACATGCTCTCCTAGCATAACACTATTGCAAATTGTTGAGATGGACAACTGCCTTATGCACGGTACCAAATATGTAATACAATGTCTGCATGACTGTCTCAAGGGACGATACTTCATCCAGTATTGCCTTCTTTATCTCCACTTTGGTGGACGCTGTAACAAGTTCTCCTCCCTTCTTTGCCATCTATAACTGCTTAGCTATTCACTTGTTCTCTACTATCAAGAAGTGAACACTCGAGCTAGTCGCTTCAGCATATGCTCTGGTAGCATCAACCTATCCTGCTGGATTCTTGTGAACATCGAATATGATCACTTATTCCTCAAACTACACAGGAGATGTGTGGACATCCAAAGTAGACACTCTGTGCAATTGCATAAGTCTATGTTGCGACTCATCGAATGATATGTTGTGCATCTCTTATTCCGAATTATCTCCAAGGATCTTATTATCTCCTTGGTCGCTTGGGACTTTCTCTTCTTCCAAACTTGGTGAAGCTGGTGGGCTGACCTCTTGGTTGTAAGGGTTGACCTCTTGGTGGAATCTTCTTCCAATTCCTCCTCTATAGCAATTAAACTTGGTGGGAAAACTTCACCGTCAGGTTTGTAAAAGATTTCTGGTGTTGATAAAGTTGAAGTTTCAATAGTTACTGATGTCTGAGGGGTAACTGATTGATCATCTTCTAGTCAATTAACAACTTCTGAATCTTCAAATTCAAAGTGCAGATGTTTGGGTAAATGAACAATAGTTTCAGAAAGAGGTTCTTGAACAACTTCAGGTTCAGATGTAACTTCTGTTTGAATTGGGATAGATTCTGGATTAACTTCTGGTTGAACTAATTCAAGTTCAAAAGTATTTTCTTGCTGAGCAACTTCAAGTTGAGGATCAACTTGTTGTTGAAAAATGTTGTTTAATCTTTCACTAGGATCATTGCTAATGTCCTCAAGTAATTGTGAAACTTCTTCAGAAATAGTTGGAGTAACTGGAGTCTCAGTACTTGTCGAAATAGATGATTAAGCTAATTCAAATGAAGAACTGGGATTTCTTGATGTACTAGACTCAGTTAAGCGAGATCACTTTGTCCCAATTAGTGTCGCTTTGGGAGGCAAAGGTGGTTTTATCGTTGTTCTACACGAACAATGGGATAGGGGTTGATGTTCCTCCATGATTGCTGATTAATTTTATTATCAAAAAGGAAATAAACAAAAAGGGGTATACTAGGCAAAAGGTTTACCAAGCAACTGTGAACTGCAGAATACCTTTTGGCGAACCAAGAAGTACGGGTAGAAAATCTCCCCGAATGTTGTGTTCAGTGTATCACAGTTTACAAGGCAGCCGACTCAGTTACTTAAGGATGGATAGCAACCTATAGCTGTCCTCCCATATATACCCGAAGGTACGTGGAGGTCGAGTCTGTATAAGCATTGTCTAATGGAAAACCACACAATGAGAGCATTCCCATATACTTTATGTACTGTAACACTGCCCTATATACCCGAAGGTACGTGGACGAGCTATGATATACTCACATACGTGGAATGAGGTATCACGCTCGGGATGTATTGCAGACAAGTTAGCGACAACTGCTTTGTTTTATGACGTCGGAACATGTTTCTAGCCTAGAACCACTAAATGTTCTCATTAATGACAATGCTCCATTAGTTAAATTGATGTTCATTTTAAGTTGATCTTGCTTAGAAATTTGCCTTTCAAGTTCGCCACGTGATATATTCTGAAATTCCTAGGAATGCAACTATCATGATAAGCATTCTTTCCATTCAATTTAACAATGAAAATCCTAGCTACTTAGGGATCGAGAAATCAAATTTCTTTTGATCGAAGAGGAAAGAGCACAATCTAAATACAATTTCCCTACACTATTCCTATCAGCACACTCAAACTTTTTCAATGCAACATGCATGTATTTCTTTTCGATTCCCTTAATGTGAATATGAACAAAAAGAAAATACGCACACACCATCAATCAATCTTTCATATGAACGAAGACTTTTACTGCAGTTCAAATTCGAAGGAAGAGAAGACTTTACGACATTTTCTTTCGAATGAGGATTAATCAATTATATCCTAACTTTGACTATTGATCGATAATGACAAAGAAAACATGAAGAAACATTAATCAATCCTATCAAAGTTGGGTTAGACCAGGAGATAAAAACTCATTTTCTAAGACATAACATTCATTGATCAAACAACAAACAACAAAACAGAGAAAATTTGGTAAAAAACTCTTTCCAAAGGTGGGAAACTAATCCTAGGAGGATCAGTGCAGCTTAGAGTAGGAGACAGTGCGCTTCAGAGCACTGTCCCTAAGCTAGGGATGCTCTACAGTGCACTGTGTCCCTCACAATCCTGCGCTGGTGAGAATAAGCCATTTCAAGAGGCATTTCGACATAGTTTTGACCAATTTTTCAATGTAAACAACTGAATTACAATCGATGAACACAAATAAAGGCTACAAGGATGTCTTAGGAGGTGGATAAGCTACTAGGAAAGAGGATTCTTCCCCAGTGGAGTCGCCAATTTGTTTTGGAGAATTTAGCATCTACAGATAAACACTAATTCACTAGACAAGTAGTTGTGCCTAGAACAATAGTTTAAAGTGTTTTAGACTTTTCCTTTAAGCAATAGATAAGATGAGAAAATAGAAGGACTATCTGTAGTTCCGCTTTCTTCTCGTCTCCCTTGTATCGATTTTGTTTCTTCTTCCCGCACCTAATATGCTTGAGAAGTACCCTGTAAACACAACATAAGACAAAAACCGATCAAAGCATACGATCCATTGAATATAAATGAAAAGAATTAGAAGCAATTCATACATATAAGCATTATGAAAGAACACAACATATGGAAAAAGGTTCAAACACTTTATTAGATAGAAGAAGGAATTACAACCATTAATGTTTGATTCAAAGTCATTCTTGCAACTTGGATCCCATCCACATCATATCAAAAGTAAGACAAGCTTGTGGCATCACATCATTTTCTCCAAGGTCAAGTCTCATAGCAGCATTATCTCCTTACAATTCAACATAATCCAACCCCTGATCACTTAGATGAGTGGTCAAGTTACAGGAAGATGAAGGAGGTTTTATCATTAATGGTGACATTAAATGGCCTTCCATACTTAGAATTAGTTCCATGGAGGAAGGGATGAGAGGATAGGATGATCCTTAACTCATTCTTCATCCATTTTTGAGCTCATAGGAGTTGATAAGACAGGGAAACTTATAGATGACTCGAAAAGTAAGAATATTCCCCAAACCCTCTGTGGATTTCACTCATTCTCGCCCAGTGCAGGTGAAAGGAAGCCTAAGTGCTCTATATATCACCCTGGCAGTGGACTTAACTTCTCTGCAATTCACCTTCATAAGGGCTTACCTATGCTGGTCCCTCTATAGGCAATTTTTGGATGTCTTCAAGGCATGAAACTGTTTTGGAAGGAGGCATTCAAAGGGATGAATTGTTTAGGGCATGAAATAACTAAATTTAGGGTTTGATGAGCCCTAAAAAACTGATCTGAATGTTGGGATTTTATGTGCCCAAATGGTTCTGTAACACGTTACTGCCAAGAAAATCTATCAAGCCTCCCGTTGGTCAACCAAAGAGTTTGGTTAGGCAGAGACCCCAGACTTCACTCCTCCAAAAAATTGCACAAAAGCTGCGAGCATGCACGCTTTCACTAACTAAAGAAATTTCATATACATGCCAGACAAAAACCCTCTTCCTGTCACTGCACTGTCCTAAAAAAATGTGTAGTTTCCTTAGCCAGCCACTCTATCACCCGACCTGCTGCTCCTCCTAAAAACTTTGCAGTTTACATGGTTTTCTGCCAAGCTGCCCAACATCCCACTCAACCCAGAAATTGTGCAGGGATGTCTTGTAGGCCAACCTCCTAGCTCTGCGCAATTTTGGCCAACAGCCTCCCGCAGCCCGCTACGATCCTCCCTAAAGAATCTATGTAGTGTTAACTCCCAGTGTCCCCTTACTGCCCACACTGTCTCCCTAGAAAAATTACACAGATCTGCCCTCCAGTCAAGCTAGATCCTGCAGACAATCACTGCTGATCTAGCCTGCCTATCTCAGCCTCTGAGTGACCTCTGCACAATTTTCATTGACAATGCCCTAGAGCCCACATCTCGACCTGAAATGTGCTCTGCGTAGTCTCAGAACCTTATCCTCTCTCCCAGTCACTTGCAGCCTAAAGCGAAAGATGATGCATCATGGTAGACTGGGAGATTTATGGATTTGATGTCCTCTCGTCATGAGTGATTGCAGATATAGGTACATGGATGAGACAGGAGGTGATGACGAATGAGATGAACAAGGAGAGCACATGCTAGGAGACTTGTTCGCGAACAGACCAACACACGAAGCGTACCTAGTAGCAAGCAAAGGAGACACATGCGCATGCATGAACTATCAAGTGAACACTAATACCGTCGAAGAATTTGCACACCTTTCCACACAAAGGCGAAGCTATGATACACCAAGAGCATGCTCATCACTCAAAAACACTGCAAGTCGACATGGACACCACCATTAGCATGAACATACAAGCACTGTCGTGTCGAGTCATGTCATGAGTCATCTCAACCACATCGCTACTGTGGGTCGTACTGTTGTAATCAATGTAATGTAATGTGGAAGTCCAAGAGATCCACATGTAAAGTTTAAGACTCACGAAAGTCAAACAATCATGAGGGAAGTCGAACAGTCACAAGGGTCAGTTTCACCATTTGCTATATATACCCCTCAGTTGTACATGCAAGGGAATTTTCACCTTGGCTCCTCCCACATAGCCTTGAGATTCTGTAATATCTTCTTTGAGGAGCAAGCAGTCGATCCAACACACCACTATCGGGGTTAGTGATGTAATGGTGTGACGGTTATGTCTTGGAACTTTCACACATGTATTTTATTCATTGGTAGGACTATTATTTGGATGCTTGTAATGCATGCTGCTTTAACTTGCATTAAGATAGTTGAACCATTTCGATTTTTTTAGTACATATGTTGTTGGAAATGTGTTGTATTAGTTGCTAACGTTGTTTCGCCCGTGTGGTTTATCCTGCCGGACACTCAATAGATTCATTCCTGTAAACTTGTTATAACCCCCGTCGCATTCGTGTAGACTATTTCGTTTGGTGTTGTACGTGTTCTCTGTTCACCTTGTGTTTGTGACTACCGCATCCCTGTGGACTACTCTGCCGAAAACTGTGCATGTCCTATTTTGTTGTGTGCCTTTGGCAGAGTTGGGACTATTCCCTTTCAACCCGAGACTCACTTTCAACCTTGTTGTTCAAAGACAAAGTAAACCACTCTCATGTGTTGACAAAAAAGAGCTAAGGAAATATTTAAGATAATGGCAATCACGACATCATACCAGATGGGAGTCCTACACCAAACGATGTGAGGCCTATTTGGGAATTCATACGAGGGAGGTCCCCCAAATGTTGGAAGGTCTAGCACCGTCAACATAATGGTATTCATGTTTGGTATGCCATAACATTTTACCATGATAAAATTTATTGTTTGTAAGGGTGGAAGGTAGCTCCATGTAAAGAAGTTAATCGCCTTAACTACTACCATTCAAATGAACGAATTGTACAATATGGATAAATAAAGCTTTGTCTTTGTGGTTTGGTGTACCAATGTGATTCAGGGAAAGGATGGGGATCTCAATCCAATAACTGGATATCCTAGCCAGGTTAGTTGGTCCTTTATAATATGCAATGACTAGGATAATGCATCAATCAAATTAGTGGGTAGATTGCACTGAAGGAATTCCTTATGGCATAATTATATAACTACGATCCAATGGTTAATGACATTTTGATACAATGAATTTAGGTCATATGGAATGGCAAAGTGGGCCAGGGAAAATTTTAGGGGCTAATACTCACCCATGGGCTAATTTTCTATACTTTTTCTATAAAAAAGATATGTTAATTTCCATTTTTTTGTGAAAATGGTTCGCCCAAATTTTATAGAATGAAATTATTTTACCCCGAAAATTGCCAAAAAATTATATATAAACTATATAAAGATATTATAAATTTGAATATTTTACAAAAATATCTCCAAACATTTTATAGATTTCATATTATGGACTAGTGGGATATGCCAAGGTTTCTAAACTTTAAGATAAATTTCCATACTTAAATTCCCCTAGAGTGGGCCCTCGTCAATGACCCTTGAACCATCTGATGAGATCATATCAATAACATTGGTTCCATCAAACAATCATGAATCACATCATATTGCAACATGCATGATAGTTAGAGTTAAATATTTGGTTACACATAGTACATTTCGAAGACAGGGATAAAAGATAAATTGAGTTATGAAATTGATAAATCTCCAAGCCTTATTATTACACTCAAATAATAGTCTTTGATAGTATTTAAGAAATTTTAGAATAGAAATGATCTCTATAACATGAATATGAGTATTTATAGGTAGGGAATAATGATACTTACAAGGGGGGTCTGCAATTGGAGCTAGGGTTGAAGTTGGCGCTAAGGTTTTGACTTCGGGAACCATGGCGGGACGCACAAGTGGGGAGTGTGTCTCCCTCCTATATTTACGTAGTTACATGCAAAAATTAGGAAGTAGGAAAGCAACACATTAAAAAACGTTGGAAAAGGCACCATAAGCGAGAGGCAAAGGAACATTGGAAAGAAATGGACTTCATGAACAAGAAGGGGACAAGCCGGAAGTAAATAAGGAGAAGGAGAATGAAGGTAGCTATGGAAAACATCCTTCCATAAGGACAACGGGGGTCTGAAAACCCAATTCGACTACCATTCCACAAGTCATATTGAGTGAACCTACGCTTCAAGCACATAGGGATCATATGACAGAACATGCGATCATATGCAAATTTATGGGGTTATGGCAGACAGAAAGGGTGCTACATATCTGGATAAGGAGTCATTGGAAGCCAAAGGAGGAAATACACCTAAATCTGGGCTCTTAGGGCTTCTTCATAGTGGTTTTCACGAGCCTAGAGGATAAGGATAGAGTGTTTGAAGGAGGTCCATATTTCTATGTTGTGGAAGGACTCTACATGTGGCCATGGATGATGAACTTTGTCCTGGAGCACGAAACCTTCACATCAGTACCAGTATGGATTAGAATTTACTCCCTCCCTTTGGATTATTGGCTACCAGAATCTTTGAAAACAATAGGCAATAAGCTGGGGCATTTTCTAAAGATCTTAGAGGTGACTTTGAAAGGAAAATATACCTCTTTTGCCCGGATCTATGTGGAAATGGACTTATCTAGATCTCTTCTGGAAGCAATAATTCTAGAGGTGTATGATGAAGAATGGGTTCAGACTGTGGACTATGAGCACATCCCATTTAGGTGTCACAAATTCCATGAACATGGGCATTTATTCAGAGACTACCCAACAAACAATATGGAAGGAAATGAGAAAACTATTGAGGATAAGAATCATGAGGTTTTCACCAAGGTTGGGAGAAAAGGGAAAGGTGGTAAACATCCACAAAAGAAGATGAATGGGGATAGACATTCAAGACACAATCGGTTCAAAATCTTAGAGGAAGAAGAGGGGAACAAGGAAACAGTCCAAGATATGTAGAACATAATCAATGAAAAGGAAAAGGAAGATGGCATGGAGGATATCACGGTAGATAACCAGCAAAAGGATGATCTACCAAGCTGTATGGAGATAAGTAGGGACCAGGAAATGACTCCAAGTGAAGTGGGAACGAAGGACTATGAGCTATAGGAAATTCTAGATAAAGAAAATTGAGATCTAGAAAAAATTTTGGAATAAGGGACAACCATAGGAGTGGACTCCTTGCCAAAAGAGGACTATGACAGGGTACAACAGCTCTTTCTATGGAGATCACAAGAAAAGGGAGCTGGAGTCAAAATAAACCATGAAAGTCAAGAGCTCAATGGGGTCATAATGATGGAAAATGTACAGGCACAATCGTCAAAGATCTCAGGAAGGAAAAGTGGAAGAAAAAGGCAGAATGAGTTGCTCAACGAATGTGGGAAACTACTAATTAACTCAGGTAAGATGAAAGATCTTACAAGTTACTCTTTTAATAACCTTTCTTAATGAAGCTCACAACCTGGAATATTAGAGGCATAGGAAATAAAAGGAAACAAAGTACTCTAAGTAATAGAATTAAAGAAGAAAAACCAGATATGATTTTCATTCAGGAGACAAAATGTTCAATGGAGAAGATCAGAGAAATTCATAATAATTGGCTAATTAGATATGAGTATATAGAGGTTAAAGCAAACAACTTGGCTGGGGGGATTCTCACGTTGTGGGATCCACAGAAATTTGGGATCCTGGATGCTAAAGCATCCAGGAACTATCTTTCTATGGTTTTTCAACCTATAGATGATAAGGAAGTATACATGATTACAAATGTTTATGGACCACAAAAGCAAGCCGACAAACCCAAGCCTCTCATCTCCCTTGAGGATCTTAGAGTAAGACACCCCAATATGCCCTGGATTGTTGCAAGAGATTTCAATATGATAAGATCTCTCTCAGAGAAAAAAGGAGGTACTAGACAGCTAGGAAGAGATTCCTTGGCCTTCCAAAATTTTATAATGAACATGGGGCTAGTGGACACTGAAACAATAAATGGAACCTTCACTTGGAACAAAAAGAGGGGAGGAGCTTCTCAAGTTGCCTCCAAACTTGATAGATTTAGAGGACCTTCTTCTCACAGGCCCAACAATGATAGCTTTTATTCTACCCTTTGGAGGATCGGATCACTAGCTTTTATAGTTGGAAGCCACTTTTATGGGCATGCCCAGAAACAAACCTTTCAGGTTTGAAAATGCCTGGCTATCTCACACTGAATTCATCAGTAATATTGAAAAATGGTGGAGATAAGATATGAACATTCAAGGCACTAAATTGTTCATGCTCCATCAGACACTCAAATACATCAAATCAAAACTTAAAGAATGGAACAAAAAGGAATTTGGTGACATCTTAAAAGCCAAAAAAGAAGTTGAGCAAAAGCTACAAGAGGTTAATCAGATAAACATCACAGATGGATGTACTGAGGAGCGGCTAAAGCTAACTGACTCTTTGTGGGAAGAATGGGAAGAGTGATGCTTGCATGAGGAAATTTTCTGGTGGCAGAAATCAAGGATATAGTGGATTAGGGAGGGAGAAAGGAATACAAATTTTTTTCATAAATCCACCATGGATCATAGGGCACATAACAAAATCACTAAGCTCAAATATTCTTAAGGAATAGAGCTTGTCCCTCACAACGATATGGAATGAGTCCTTGTACAACACTTCCTCAGTATAACAGAGGAACCCTTGGAGGACAGATCCAGGTTCATTGAACAATTCACTCAATATATCCCTCAGCTGGTCACCAGAGTAGATAACCATAATCTTAACAGGCTAGTGTCGGAAGAGGAGGTCAGTGGAGTGATTAATGAAATGAAAAATGGAAAAGCCCCACGCCCGGATGGGTTCAATGTGGACTTTTTCAAAGCCTACTAGGAAACTGTCAGACAGGATATCGTTGAGGTTATGGAAGACTCAAGAAAATATAAAAAGGTTCTGAAGGCTCTTAATGCTTCCTTCATAACTCTGATCCCAAAACAGGAAAATGCCATGACTCCGGATGGTTTCAGACCCATAGCCTTATGTAATGTGGTGTACAAAATCATTTCCAAAGTGATAGCCAATAGACTCAAGCCCCTTCTACCATCTCTCATCTCAAAGGAGCAAATGGGCTATGCGGAAGGAAGACAAATCCTCAACAACATCATCCAAGCACATGAGGTGGTACACTCTCTCAAAGGCAACAAACAATCTGGTATGATCATTCAGTTGGACCTAGCGAAAGCCTATGACAAGATAAGTTGGTCTTAAATAAGAGCAATTCTAAGGGCCTATGGCTTCGACCAAAATTGGATAAGATGGGTTATGGCACTCATCACGATGACCAATTTCTCTATACTACTCAATGGAGCTCCATCAAGAACCTTCACACCATCCAGATGCCTCAGACAGGGAGATCCACTCTCACCTTTCCTCTTCATTCTCATGATGGAAGGGCTAGGTAGAGCATTCAAAGAGGCAAACGTTGAAGGATGAATCCATGGTATCAAACTCACCGAAGATGGAGCGGAAAATACGAATCAAAAATTTGTGGATGATACTATGCTACAGGGTATACCCATAGTTAGGGAAGCCAAAGAGATCAAACATATATTGAATGACTTTGCTATGGCAGCAGGCACAGAGGTAAGCCTCAACAAATCCAAAGTTTTTTTCTTTAACACCGATATTGCTATTCAGAGAAATATTATCAGAATTCTTGGGTTTCAAAGGGAATAGCTACCTTCCAAGTATCTAGGCATACCTCTTATAGATAAACCTTTGAGAAAGAGTGTGTGGGAGCCAACAATTAACAAACTTCAGGACAAGGTCAGAAAATGGACACACAGGTCACTAAATTTGGCAGGGTGCCTGGTGCTCACACAAGCAGTCTTGCAGGAAATTACCATTTTCATGTTCTCATCTCTTCCTGCTCCTAAAGGCATTAAGCAATAGATTAGGAGTATACAAAGGGATTTTTTGTGGAGTAGAGGTGAAGAGAAAAAGAAGTGGGTTTTAGTAGCTTGGGACAAGATTTGCAAGCCCAAAAACCATGGTGGCTTGGGGATTCATGACCCTAAAACCCTTAGTAGAGTTTCGGGAGCCAAACTTTGGTGGAGATGGATTAAGGAATTGGTAGCTCCATGGGCTAAGCTGTGGAAACAAAAATATGCCAAGTATTGGTAGGATAAGGATCACATTAGAATGTCAGGGAAAATCAAGGGCTCCCATATTTGGAATCTGGACTGGGAGAATAAAAGTATTGTTCAAGAACATAGCTTTTAGGAAATTCGAGCAGGGAACCTAACAAGATTGTGGGAGGATAGCTAGAAATAGGAACCCAACCTTTATAAGGATGAATTAGCAGGTCTCAAGAGAGACACAGATAACAAAGGGCTAATTATGGTTAAATATTTGTGGGACCAGGATAGGGATAATGGAAAATGGAGGAATTGGACGGATCTAGGCCACAGTGATGATATTCCTTTCAAACTCCTGGCAAGAACACTCACCCAGGAGTTAGAGCATAGAAGGATTCTGGTATCCTCCTTACTTGACCAATTAAGATGGGGAAAGAACACCGAAGGCAACTTTAACCTCAAAGAAGCTAAATAGGAAGTAACAAAATTTAACTATCTGAATCCTCATCTATTCTGGAAGAAACTATGGCAAAGCCCCCACTGGATGAAGATAAAGTTGTTAATCTGGTTAGTGTATCAATGGAAAATCTTAATCTGGAAGAATCTTAAAAAAAGGCTTTATTGGCCCCTCCCAATATTACCTCTATGGCTGTCAAGAGGAGACAGTGGATCACCTTCTCAACCTCTATCCTTTCACATCGAACGTATGGAACTGGGTGGCCTTAATCTTTAGGCAAATAGATAGGGATAGTCTCAGCATATCCAATACTTTGAAGAACTGGCGGGCAAATTTCTCAGGGAATGAAATCATTAATAAATCTTGGATTCTAGTACCAGGCTTTGTTATCTGGAATGCTTGGAAAGAACGCAACAATCAGATCTTCAAAAACAGAGCAAGAGAACCCCAACACATAATTGCCAAAATTTTGAGGCAGCTCAAAGACACAATAAGAAGCCTTTTGCGAAATTTTCCTAAGGATCCTCCTCTACCCCAAGAGGTGAGCATTATTACGCATTTGGGTCTCCAATCCATAAACCCACACGGCTTAATCAAGGGAGTAAGCCAATATTAATATTTGGAAGCCTCCTCCTCATGGCTTTCTAAAGGTTAATATAGACGGAGCTTCTAAAGGCAATCTAGGGTTAGCTAGCTTTGGAGGGAATATAAGAGATGAAAAGGGTCAGATAAAGAAGATCTTCCATGGTCACTTGGGCAAGGTTACTAACAACATGGTGGAGCTCATGGCACTAGAACAAGGCTTGGAAATTTTGTTAGATTCTAATTTGCATAATGTCATCATTGAAGTAGATTCAGAATTGATTATTAGAGTGGCC